>KN891441.1:15759-75417 GCA_000934455.1 Apostichopus parvimensis
TTTTTTCCGGAAATACGTGTGCGCGCATTCGCGATTATCAGCGTCATGTGCTCATGAATATGTAATTATCACAGCCAATCAGATTGATGCAGAGTTTTTCTGCTGACAAATGTGATTTTAAATTGTGCAATTCGGGGAAAATTGACCGTGTATCGTTAGAGAACTAACTGATATCGAAAAGAGAACAAATTACAGGAGTCGCGAGAACAGTCTCAGATTAACCAAACTGTAAATTATGGCTAAAGAAAAACGTAAACGTGTCATCTTTCATGCGTCGTTCAGTACTTGAGAAAGTTTATTTATTTTTAGTGGTTTTGGAATTGTCGAGGGCCGTTATGAACCTAACTCGCTTCTCGGCCTTTTAGGTAAGATCATGTGTAGTATCTGTTCCCTTTCGAGGGGAATGGTGATGCACACCCTACGATGATCACACAGTCACAGTCCCGATGCAAGGGGACTGGGGTTGAGAGCGGATCAGTCGTTTATATATTTTGGTAAATCTGAATATGGGGATGAATGTGGGGAGGCAGCAATCAGTGCTCCATTTGTGTTTAACTTTGGGACGCACATCGGGGGGGGGGGGGGGGTCGGGGTGGACGTGAAAACAGTCAAGTCATGTCATGGAAAGAATATGTGTCTCGACTCATGTCTAGCTTTCACAGGGCAATAACTTGGCCTTTGACTCGCAATTATGGATGAAAGTTATTGGTAAAATTTAAAAACTGCTTGTTCACATGGGTAATGAAGAGCTTGTTTGTTTTGTACTACCGTCAATTTTTCTCGAGGCTAGTGCGTGGGCTAGTGTGAAACTAACTGTTTCACTGTCAGTTATCGGTATATATTTTAGTATCATTAAATGCAACGTGCAAAGCTGTAACCCCTTATGAACTGGCATGACGTTCGCAACAACTACCAGCAAGTCAGCTCCTACGGGAGATGAAAACGCCTTGAAATGCTACATGTGCATTTCATCTCAAACCGAAGAGCAAATTGGAAAGTTGACTGTCTTAGCACATGGTAGAGATTTCTTGATTTCGTCGTAAAGTGGCACTCCTTGAGCGGTGAGCAACATTATAGAAGCAACCTATTTGTTGCCAAGAGTTCACGATGTTTTTACCTAATACTATTGAATATCATATTATGATGTTAGGCAAACGGTTGTCTGGTTGATCAACTTCAAAATATAATCATACGACATAGGCCAGCCTCCTGGGCTAAATAATTTTTATCATTAATTGTTACAAACAAGTTTTGAAAAGGAAGCACTGCAAGCTAATGTGTTTGTTACTTGCAAATGGTACACTGGGAATGCAATAGGGCGCAAGAAACTGGGGGTTGCACAAAATTAGGCAGACATGACATGAAATGCCCCTTACAGAAATTGACACAAATTATTCAGCCTTGCATCCAATGATAATCATTTGAGTTAACAAATCCACTGTCTCTGATTTCCTGGCTGAGTCTTATCTGTCTTAAGAAGATTATCTTTCTTTGGAACAGTAACATAACATTTAAGCACTCTGCGAAGAAGCCAACTCTCAAGTTGTCCAAGCGTAATAAACAGTGGTTTTGCCTGACCATGCAATTTGTGTACACAAGAGTGATGAGCACCCAGTTTTACAGCTGGAAGGGCGAACTCTAGTATCAACGTTCTGCTGAAAACAGAATTGTAGCCTATATATCAGGAATTCAAGAGTGTTCAGTTCTGTAAGGGTCACTTTCATAGCATGTGTAGTATTCTGGCACTAGCCTTGGTTTTCCGTGTTAGGGAAAGTTGTGCGGTATGTGGTTACTGTAAGTGAAAATTCTCACAGTGTGGACACTGGCATTTGAAGTTACTTGTGTTTACAGAATGGATCACACTTGGGAATGATTTAAACATCTCCAGTTTACATGGTTCTATTGCTTCTGATTTATTTTTTGGTAACTGTTTTGGCAATTTCACAGATCTGTTCAGGTGATGCAGAACTTATTTTGCAGGTGGTTCAATTCCACCAACAGAAATGACTCAGCCATACAGTTTCAAGAAGGAATTCAAAGACATAAACATGTCACCATAATGTGGTGTAGAACAGGATGTTCATTTATAAGACAAACTGTAGTTCTAGGTTCAGAAAACACCTGTTGGTAGATCTGAATTAAGTTGACTGAAAAACTTGTTCTTCTTGCAAAAAAGCCTTACAATGTTGCCTCATGTTTGTATCAAAGTCAACTTTTTACAATAACTAACACAACGACCACTGTAACTGCCTTATTGTCTCATTAGCTAGCCTACTTTAAATTAAAAAAAACGGCATGTGTGAAACTTAAAAGGATCTTTAATTGTTTCACAATAAAGCAAAGCATTGGCACATACCAAGCTTTTTCTATGTTTTTTCCCTTTTTCTTTTATTAATAAAGTAAAATCTTAATAGATTTTTTCTACTTTCATTCATAGTTGCATTACTAAATCTGATGAAACTTGATGAGACCGCTAGCTCAACAAAAAAGAGCAAAGGACTTTTAAGTCACACATTAGCCCACAGTAAATTTAGTACATAAAATAATTGAAACAATTTTTCTGAAATAAGATAGAGAAGCAGAGACACTGTTGATTTACACATCCAAGAAAAATGGACAATGTAGTGATGAGTTCTACAATAGGAGCAGCAAAACTTCAGCAAGCAGCTACAGAAAAGATGACACTGGTATCATCTTGAAGATAGAAAACAAGGACAGCGTTGCCATTGAAGTCAAATATCACCAGTCATGTTACACAAATTACACAAGGTATTTGTATCCAACGAAAAGTCCAAATCACTCAACTGTATGCGATTTTGATATGTGTAGTTCCTAAAAAATGAAATAATCGGTACTAAATTTTGTTGAATATATAACTCTTTCAGTGTTGAACCGAGTTGAGTTAAATATAATGTATTTAAAAATCACCACTTGACCATGAATCATATCTTTTATAAGCTTAAGATACAAAACATGCTTGAATTATGTTGAAATAAAATTCCAAAAATCCAAAGAGATTTGAATTTCGTTATATCTAATAAGTATTCACTAACCGATACATAACACCACCACATACATCAGCAGACTATATCAGAATGGAAAAGAAAAAAAGTAGCTGAAACAAAGATTTCATTTCATTAGCATCCTGGTCAGTTTCATTTGTAATTCAAATGAAAACCCACACACGTGTGCGAATGTGCAGGCAGTACTTGAGACCGACTCTCTGTTTGATTGATAAACAGCGCTCACCGCTTTGCAGACATATTGCGAACAGTATTGCATTAACTTCGGTTACTACATACATCTTAAATACTGTGTATAATTATCACATTACCGTAATCTATCGATATGGAAGTTTTGTCTGCTTTATCTTATTCTTTCATGTTTCTTATCACGTTGTCACTTTCTGAGGACATTGAGTGTGATTATCACTGTCAAGATGGACCTACAGTAAATTCAACAGACTGTAATGTGGTTGTAGGTTGTGACTTATCGTTTCCAAATATTTCCTTTTCATATGCATCTATATTTGTACTTAGATTAGATTTGAACTTCACAGAGCTGGCTACCGATGATGCTGATCATCGAACTCCCTTTCTTTACTCCGGAATGTTCCGGTGGTATGAGGATCATACTAACGATCGTTATCTATTCCAAGTTGAATACCTGCTCAGGAATTCATCGGGGGAGTTTTATGACTTTTCGTTCCTAATCCGAGACATACAACCAGGAGATGCTGGCAGTTATCACGTCAACTTAACGGAGATAGACTATTACGACGGGACTGACGGTCCGATTCTCTTACAACACACATACCGTATAGTTGGTAAGTTATATGCCCTATGAATACTATAGCTTACATGGAGCTAGGCCATTTGAGGAAAATAAGAAATAAAAATGCCAATGACTTGAACTAATACATCTTCACTTTGAGTCAAACTCGATGAATTCTATTAATTGTAGTATTTAATTAGGTATCCATGAAAACTGAAGTCAAATTAGAGTTAGCGGAAATCGTTCTATTAAAGATACGCATATAATTTGTCATTTAACTTGTACCTCAGACATAACAGAACGACTAACTAATTAAATTAAAGTAAACAAATAAGAGAGGATGAAGAGGTTGGTGGAGAGAAAGTTGGAATAGAGAAAATATTACATAACCCACATAGCAAAGCATATATAGTTAAACTAGGCCTACTGAGAAAGCCGTGAAATTAGTGGTTCTTTAAATTCTGCTTTTCTGTAAACCCTCACATATTCCTCAGCTGAATGTTTTCAAATCGTACATTATCAGACACGTAGGGGCGCCAAGCTAAGTCTGTTCACAGAGAAGCCCGGTATGAAAAACTAAGAGTTCGCTCTTCAAACTATTTAATACCTTCATCACGTCTTTTGGAATGAGCTATATGCCATTTTTTTTAATTAAATAATTGTTTTTATCCTTGGGCTTTTATCCTCCCTACATTTATTTTTACTCAGGCCTAACAAATAAAGAGGTAAAATATCCAAAATTTGTCAAGAATAAAAAACAATGGTCATAAAGGAATGTTTCAGGAGAGAGAAAGAGAGAGTGAGAATGACTTTGAAGTTGACGATTAAGTATTAAACTACAGAAATCTTCTAGTTTAAGACACAAGAAAGGAAAAACATGGCTCTCAAATGTGAGATATAGTCTACTCAAATTTTCTATTTTCAGCAATGCGCAGTTACAGGTAAATATACGCATGCGTAAAAGTATGCTTTCTAAGATTATTACTTGCAGAGAGTATTACACACATACAGTTACGGGCCGAGTCTCTGACGCGAGGGATCTTAAAAGTTGTTAAGATGGAAGGATTTTTTGTTTCTTGGTTCTTGGTTCTTGGCCTCTTTCTAGTATCATGCAATTGTGACGTCACTGACTGTAGTTCTCACTGCAGAGATATAGAAGCAGTAAATTCAAAAGAATGTTACGCTTTGATAGGCTGTGACTTCTCGTTCCCGGATATTCCTGTTAATGAAGACTATATTAAATTACATATATATGACAATAAACATATATTAATATATGGTTTACGAGTGGCAATGAACTTTACCGGTCTTACTTATGGAGAAGTTCCTTCGAAAGGAACTTTCTCATACAACGGAATACAACGACGACTGAATCAGACAGTCAATCGATATTTATTCCAAGTAAAAGTAGAGTATATCGAGAAAGATTATCCCGTGTATTATCCTGAGTTTACCAAGGCTGATGTTTCTTTCTCCTTCTTAAGCCTGCAACGAGAGGATGCTGGTAGTTATCATCTATCATTGACTGATGATGAATCTCCGTATACTCTTTACTCTCATCACACCTATCATCTCTTTACAGTATACCAGCCTCCTACACCTCTTGTTTGTCAAGGCCCCTCCTCATCCCCATCTGGTTCATACCACGTAACTATAACGTGTTCAATAACAGACGGGTTCCCACCGATAAATCTGGAAATGATTGAGCCCGAGGGATGTGCTTTCCAGAAACATTACACGGATGAAAACGGTATTCAAGAGCTTTCTATTTACGTTATGTCTTGTGATCAGAACTCAACCGTTGGATGCATCGCTAATCAGGAATCGCTGGAATTCATTTCTACATCACAGTATTCTGACCGATGTGAGTTTAACATCTCTGAAAGTAATCCAGGTGAGTTTTTTTGTCATTTGTTTTATTAACTGTTAACTCAAATGCTTTGAAACAGAAAAATGTGCCTAGTCATTATTTATAAAGCCATCGCCTAACATATAAAAATACCTCACGCCTTAAGAAAAAAGAAAACGCATTCCATTTCCAAATATTAAATCGCACCAACACAAGCAATGTACTTTTCTGACTTCTAGTTTCCTGTTATTGTTAAAGTACACAACTTTAATCTAAAATGACGTGTAGCTCTTTCAAAGGTTTCCTTGCACGCGTTGCTCCGAAGTCCGTGGGCTGGTGGGTATGGTCAAGGGATTTCTTGTTCCTGATCCCAAGCTCTATTATGCAGGCGCCTCCTGGTATACCTGTCTGTGCCTGGTTTATCTTAGTGAACTTTCAATGCTAACGAACAGTTTGTATTTTAACGAACGATATTTATTGATTAGTACAGTGATACAGCGAAGCCATGTTGTGTTAATTATTAGTCTGCAGAAGCAATTGTATGAAAAGGAATACTGCATGCAGTGGCGGATATAGCTACATTAGAACATATGCTAGTAATAACCATTTAAGACGGCGCCATTGCAGGATTCACATATCCTTTTGACTTAAGAGCCTTTCAAAGACACTTTTTAAAATGAAGTATCAGTTAAGTATTAAGTATAAGAAACATGAGACAATACTTATGACATTTAGGGAATTTGTGGTGACCTAGTTGAAGCAGTACGTTCTCATGGACTGTTGTTGTTTGGGTGGGTTTAGGTGTGTGTCGATTGTGTGAAGATGAAGGGTGGGTTCATGACAGATATAAATAGTGGAACGAGCGACATTGTTTCCCTACGTTTACTATAAGAAACATTCTATCATCTTCAGTTAACATCAGTGTTGGAATAGAACCACCGACATCTGTGCAATACCTTGCTAGTGAGTAAATTACTTTTACAAGTATCTTCCAGAACCCACTATTTAAATGTTTCTGTGAAGCAAATTTGTATTGGCAAAATTAAAACCAATTATCATTGTTCAGTAAATGGGCAGAGTCTCCTGTGCGTATGACGTCACACTTTTTACATTGTGTCTGTTGTCCTTAATCTCACTGTGCTGTACAAGATCGAATTCTTTCTTGCTTGACCCTTGATTTACATATATGACTCAATTCGTTATACTGTGCTACGCATAATATTTGCATACTATAAACTATATTTTCAAGTTTCAGCAATAACAAGCTTTAAAAGTGATAGCGGAGCGGCTGATATTCTAGAATCAAATATGTATGAGAAGGAGGTTGTTAAAAGAATTCAAACTCCTTTATTATAAATTATTGTCTTGCCGGGTCATAGGTTATGATATTACAGATTGTTGATCAATGGACCTCATTAAAATGAAAACAAAAATTATTTCAACTGTGTAGGGGCTATAATATCGTCAGTTAGAAGAATGAATAAAGTTGATGTTCGGATTTAAGACATCACACAATATTACCAATTTTATTTTTATTATAAGGCAACTGAACAAGGCATTCAAATTGGGCTTGAACCGATCTGTTTCATTTATTTGTTCAAGTTATTAAATATTTATTAATCATAGAGCTCGCTATGCCTTACAACATCATCCGTAAAATATGTTAATAAAGATTTTAAAAGGTAAAGCTCATTTTAATTAAGTCGATTGTCTGTCAACTGAACGAGAACCGGCCGTGACAGATCAACAGGGAGCAACCCATTAAGCGTGGAACAAATGACACGCACTACCCTGCTCGGAGAACAACTATGCGGTTCTCTGTTGCTAAACAGCGCCGGAACCCACCGACGCAAGTGCAACCCGCCCCCAAAACGTACAAAATATGAACAAGGCAGGTCTGGTTCAGTTACCGCTACAAACAATTGCTTAAGTAACAAAAAGGTCAATTTACTTTCCGGATGAACCACCCCTAACCCCACCCCCCCCCCTCCAGTTTTTGGTACAATACTGCCCTCTTGAAAAGCTCTGTACCACCCGACCAAATCAATGAAAAAATCGCTCTCTCCAACCGCAGCAGGACGCGACGCGGAATTGGGTACACCGCGCCCGGGTACCACAAGATGGGTGAAACAAAACGATTGATAACAATGATTTTCCCCAAGATCGAAAGCCAGTGCGTGCCAAAGGTTTTGAGCCTGCTCTCAAATACCTCAGCCATCTCGTTCCAGGTGACTTCACAAGGTGTCCCGTAGCCGAACCATATACCATTAATTTTGATATTCTGATCCGACCACAATGCACTGAATGGTAAGTCTCTGTATCTCCAGGTACCAAGGAGAAGGCCCTTTGCCTTGTTAGGATCCAACCTCGTCCCGGTAGCCCTCTCAAAGATAGATAAATCCCCCGAGAGGGCGCGAAAGGAGCCCAGACTCGCAACCACACACGTGACATCATATGCATATTGAACGCATTTCACTTTGACACCACTGGCACAACGAATGAAACACGTCTCGAGTCCCTTTCCAAAAGACGGGAGAGGGACTCGCTAACAAAACATAAAGTAACGGAGACAGAGGGCACCCCTGGCGCACCCCCTCTCTACGTTAAAGACCTCTGAACAAAACCCATTTACGATCAAAGAACTGAAACTTTCCTGATACAAAACATAAATCCATTTACTAAAATTTGGGTGCAACTGAAACGTCTCCAATACATTCATTAAAAAACCGCGATCCACCATGTAAAATGCCTTCTGCTGGTCAAGAGAGACAAATGCACATGGCAGATCACGCTCAATAACAGGGTCGGTCAAATCGCGCATCAACCACAAGTTCTGTTGGATGCAATAACCCTTCACTGCACAAGTCTGGAGATCACCCACAAGATGCGGCATAGCCAGTGCAAGACGGTTGAACAAAGCCTTAGCCAGCAACTTATAGTCCACATTTAACAGGTAATCTGGCGCTTGTTACAAGGATCCAATGGGTCCCCAGACTTGGCCAGCAAAGTTACCATGCCCAGACGTTGACTTTTGGTTTAACAGTCCGTTTTGGAAGGCGTCTTCGAAGACGGCTCTGATGTCGGGTCCGATTATAGCGCAGAAGGTTCGGTAGAACTCCCGCGGAAGCCCGTCTGAATCCGGGGACTTGCCATTCTTCATCTTCGAAAGCGCCTTCCAAAGCTCATCAGTGGTTATTCCGCCCCCCCCCCCCCTCAAGAAAATATATCATTGACCTCGTGGGGAACAGTTTTTGAGATTCCCCCCAATAAATCGGCCTGTTCCGACAAGTCGATATTGCCACGCGTAAACAAACTCGTATAATAATCTTTGTACACGCGGACAATGCCGTGAGGGTCGCTTACCACGGTCCTTTCAGTAGCGCACACAGATGGGACGCGTCTGTCACCCGCCGATGAGCTAACGGACTGTGGTACTTTTCATCGAGATCAGTCTGCTAAGCGATGACAGCCGAGGGGTCGCCAAACTTCACCTCCGCGCACAGCTTCGAGAATTTTTCTCTCCGTCGCCGTGCCCGGGTCGCGAATATTTTTTTCCCAAACTGAACTGACACTGAAAATATTTCCTCGATTCTGATTGGCTCTCAGCGAGCACGTGATATATTAAGTATTCAACATGGATCCCTCCATACTCTGTCGATATCAGTATGATCAACACGAACATATACAAGATATTCACACTAGCAACTTTCCAAAACTTTTGGTAGCTATATATGAACGAAAGTAGCCTATATAGTGTTCTTAACACAATGAAGCAACTATTCCCAACTACTGCGCCAATTATAGGCAGCCCTCGATCGTTTGTTTACTCGCTTGATTCCGCTCTACACATAACAACATGTAATGTAGCCTTTTGTACTGTAGTACTATACTAGTACTGTAGTACTATATAGTATACAACACAATAAAACACAGTGCATTTGTAATTGTATACATGTAGCCGATGTACATATGTACGAGGTGTTTGTGTACATTCGGAGTTGCGATACTTTTAGTTTTATAATCATAAATTCAAAATGTATTCAGTCAATGAATCATGATAGGCCTAGTCGAATATGCAGTGGCCATGAAAACGGCGAGCGAGTGTGTGCCAGCCAGTGAGTGTACACAAAAAAGGCATATGTCGATATGCATGTCTGTGTCCTTTGACTTGTTAACTAGTTGTAAATAGCCTTATAACCTATACGAACGGAAACCTATTGGCTCGCTGAGAGCCAATCAGAATCGAGGAAATAATTTCAGTGTCAGTTCAGTTTGGGAAAAAAATATTCGTGCCCGGGTCACGCAATACTGAATTGCGTAGCCGTTTGATGCGCAACTTGACATCATCCCACCATTGGGATGTAGAGGCAAAGGCCGGCTTCAATGTTTGCCATCCTTTGTACCTCTTTTCGAAACCTTGGCGGAACTCTGCCTCGCCAAGTATCTGACAGTTAAGCTTCCAAAGGCCCCGTCCGATCGGGAAAATGGGAGGCAAAACAAACCGTGCTACAACAGTGTCATGGTCAGAGAGCGGACAGCTCAGTGTCACGCAACCCGAAAATTTAAAACTAACGGGCGCATACACTCGATCTATCCTGGAGGCATCTTCTCCGTTGAGCCTCACCCACGTATACCCCGTACTACACGGGTGCATATGCTTCCAGAAATCGGCTAAAAGGTGTGCTGAGGTGAATCTGTCCAGTTCTGTGATCCCAGCGTCATGACCAGCAGACACAGAAGCCCCGAGTCTGTCAAGACCCGAGTCTGGGACACAGTTAAAGTCTCTGACCATGACACATGGTGCATTACCAGGAACAAAGGAAGGCAGCGTGTCAAAAAAAACACGTCTACCAGAAGACCGATTGGGAGCATACACATTACAAAGGCAGATATTACCCTGTGGATACTTGAAAAGAATGCAAACCAATCGGCCCTCGTGGTCCGTCTCCACCCTAGTGGCACAATCCGCCTGACGAGGTGACAGAAGGATGACAGTGCCACAGGATGAAGACGAACCAAACGAAGCATGCAGCTCACCACCCCACTCGTAAGCCCATTGAGGGACATCTTCTTCCAAAATGTGTGTTTCTTGCAGGCAAACGCAGTCGACCTCCATTGACTTACAATACTGGAAAATGCGACTGCGCTTGCGATGATCCCTCATGCCATTCACGTTCACAGTGGCAACTGAAAGCGTATGGGCCATGAGAGGGCAATGAGGCAAAACTACGCCGACGACGATAATAGCTGTAGTAATAAAGCTATAGTAGGTGGAGAGCGAGACAGAAAACACGTCCGCACTCTACGATGACCAAGGCGTTACCCCCAATGTATGAGTTAGCATATGCCTATGCAGAGCAAGTGCACAGTTGTCAATCCATTGACTCAAACCGGAAGTTCGTATTTATAACAAACACTTGAGAAACGAGTTGGTGGAAATGAAATAAATATTTTAAAAGAAAATCTAAGATCAGTTGTTCGTTTCGGTTCCCAACACGTGTTTCTACTGGTAACCATGGATGCATGAAGATTAGTGTTCTCCACTCAGTTTGCCAAGTTTATTTGACTTCTTATTACCGGCCTCATATTCTCACCATTTAAAGAAGACATCAATAACGATACATTTTAACAAAGCAAAACACTGTCATATTCATAGAAGGGTACCTAAAGTTGATGACCTTGTGTAAAACAGTGCAAACTCTTTCATCAATCCGTGTTACGCTAAAGATTCATTACGTGTACACACCATTCAGCGATGAGAAAGTTTTAAATAGTCAAGTCATTGATTCGAAATATGTTTTTGGTCATTGCGTGGTCTCTGATATTCCTTTCTTTTAAACAATTGCCATTAATTTATTATTTACATAACTTAAATAAGCAACAGAACCCAAACAATAAGCTACGAATTAATTACATATACACGCAATAAAATTAATTGATCAATGTAGTTTACAGAAACTAGACATAAAAAATTGTAGAGGACGTCAGCGTAAAAGTTAAATATAATGGAAATAATCTGCTGTCAGATGATGAAGACAAAAACTGATGTTCGGGAAATTGTGCCAAATTTTTGTAAGTAAAATACTTGTAAGATCCAGATATAACATTTTTTATTACAAATATCAACCGCTTCAATGGCAATTATTATGTTAATGATAGAGGCTCAGTCGAATAC
This sequence comes from Apostichopus parvimensis, assembly GCA_000934455.1. Lineage (NCBI taxonomy): Eukaryota > Metazoa > Echinodermata > Holothuroidea > Aspidochirotida > Stichopodidae > Apostichopus > Apostichopus parvimensis. Next base: position 27,558 of record KN891441.1, read on the forward strand.
GGTAAATTTTCAAATTTGTAGTCGACAAAATATGGTACAATGAAGAAAGAACTGCTTAGTCAATGACGTTTCGTTTCTTAAGATTTCATGCAGTATTTCATTGAAATATAAATGAGATTTAGATTCTTTAACATTTTTGGTGCTCTTATCACATTCGATAACTGTAACATGTCGCTTTACACTGTGAGTCCGCGTTATAATGTATTTCAACATTTATCACTATGACATTTTGTGGACAAATTTTGTCGACACAATTTTGTCGCAATCGACGTTTAAAAACATGATATTTCATTGCTATAGCTGTAAAACTGTTTATCTTTGTGTAATTTGACAAAGTTTTTCATAAAATGCAATATTTGGAATTGTTTCATAAAAGTACTTTATGGGATAGGAATATATCGCTATAATGTTTCAAAACTGTGCCCCGTCATTTATTCTTGAAATCTAGTTTTACTCATGAGGATATCGTCGCGTAGTTTGTAAGTATTTTATAATGTGGATAAACAAAAACTTAATTAAATGATAAGAAAAATATGAATATGCATCAGAATAACATTTTTTTTTTAAAGAAAAGTTACTTAGCCAAGCACCGGGCGCAAAAGCTATGTACAGCATCAGAAGATTTATTTACCATAACCGGCGTTTAGTTTATATTTACCTGTATATAAGCACATTACTGTCATATAGTTAGTATTAATTCTGGTGTAAGTGTCTGTCAACGAGGAAGTAATGATTTGAAAATGGAAACTATGAAAGAAAATTAACAAATTCAAGCTTCTTGATGATAAGATAACTCGAACATTTGTTATCATCATCCGTTACCTGAGAGTAACGAAAGGTAAGCTGAGCATTGAAAGAATGCCGCCTAGTTTTTTGATGGTACGTCTGGAGGGCCGAGGCTGTCGTCCCCCTCGTGCAAAGTGACATTAGGTTGCGCATGGAGGCGGACCATGCACGGCTTCCCGACACTGCCTTTCGTAGACGCTGGCGCAAGCCTGTCGTCTACTATCGGGACGGCGTTCCCCGATGAAATTTGGAGCGGTTAGTTGTTAGGTGTGGGGGGTTTGTGTGGTCGTTACATAATATGGGTTGGTGGGGGGTTTTCTGTTTTTGGTTTGGAGTTGGCTTTTTGGGGCTGGTTTGTAGTGATTTATTGTTTTGGTTCTGTTGGCCTTTGGGTCCGTGTCCTTTTCACGTCACGTTAAACGCTACGTTATATACATATGTGGGTTTGTGAGAGATTTCTGTTTGTGGGTTTCAGTTGGGGTTTTGGTGGTTGTTATACAGACTGTGATTGTTTTTTTGGTTCTGTTGACCTTTGGTCCGTGTCCGTTCTCTTTGCACGTAAAAAGCACAAGAATAACGAGAAAAATAAACATTGGTCCTTTGCTTTCTACAATCAACACTCCGAAGGTAGATTAACAGGAATTGAGTAGTAATATATTATTTCACTGAATATTGTGACCAAAGTATTTTATTTTCCTGTGTTAACAGCGATCTTAGACGCGTGATATTACATGTTCTGAACACTTCCGTGCATGTGCACGACCCTTAAACTCTTCTAGAATACCTTCTGTCTACTATTGGTTTCTATCGAAAGAAGACTTCACTGCAAAGTTAGTCGGCGGTCGTTATATAGCACAACGTAAACATTGTTAAAGACGACACTGCAGAGTTAGACAGCGATGGTTGTAACGTACAGGGTAAACATTGTTAACGATCAGATATCTTTACAAATGGAGATTTTGCAATTTTCTATTTTATTCGTCGTAATGTCCCAGTAAATGTCATTGTCCGAGTGTGCCGATGGTGATTTTAATTGTCAAGATGGACCAGCTTTCAAATCGACAGGCTTCTATTCGGTTGTAGGATGTGACTTTGCCTTCCGAGATATTTCCGTTTCATATAAATATGAATTATACATATATACTTCGATTTCAGTTGAACTTCACTGAGATGGCCCACATCGGAGATACATCTGCCAGGACTTTTGCTTACACTGAGCTGTTCTGGTCAAATGGTGACATACAGTCAATCAATATTGATTTCAAGTAGAATACTCACTTGAAAATTATTCATCGCACTTTTATGATTTTGTTTTTACAGTTCTAAACCTCCAACCAGAAGATGCTGGAACGTACCAAATGTCATTGGTCGATTATGATCATAATATTATACATGCTACTCTCTTGCAGCATACTTACCGTCTGTTTACAGTTTATCATCCTCCTTCACCTCCCCTCTGTGACATATCTTTGAACTGACATGTTCCATTCCAGACAAATATATCCAGTTTTAGACTTGCTTTCTATTGAACCAAATGAGTGTAACTTTGAGAAATATTATTCACGTAAATGTAACATTTAATGTGTTAATAATTTATATTACTTCGTGTAGTGGTAATTTAACAGTTGGCTTTGTTGCTACTCAGGGACACTTGGACTTCATGTCCATCACCAGTTAATCTAATAGTTGTCAAGTTGTGCTTGGGAAGTTCGAAAGACATATCCAGGTAAGACATACTGTTATCTGCGTTATCCAGCGTTCTAGGTCACCCGTGCTTTCAATTATTCATATCTCGTTCATGATTTTTGTGACAAGACACGTTCTTTGATATGAACAGGGAGGAGTGGGCTGGGGATTATAACGGAAATGTTGGCCAGTAAAATGGGTAGCAGTCATAAATTGCTTAGCACTCTTTAGAGCAACTATGTGAGATGATATTATTTTATATTGTATACAATGTTACATCGTACCAAATTTTTGTTGTATCTCAAATTATGATGTGATTGTTACAATTATATGTATAAGGGAAAATTTGTGTTTCGAATCGAATATATTTATTAACCATCACTTTAAATTATATTTCGTGGGAGAGTGATAATTTGGTATCCTGGTTGGAATAATTTCTCCGTCGGTAGGGCTGGTAATAGTACCGCATAAACTTAAAGGCTACATTAAGTTTGAAATGTATGCACACTCCTCGTCGGCTTGACAGATGCTATCAATTTAAAGGAAAAATAAATAAGTCTTACCGAAGAGACAAGGGTGCCTTTAAATATTGTTGTTGTTCGTTTCTCATGCAGTTCACAACAAGGTCTGATTTGACTTTACTATCACGCACAAGATCAATTCCGTCTCATGTTAAATATATGAAAAGTAAGGTCAAGTTTGTCCTGCCTCACAACCTTTTCGTATTTCAGTGTTTTTATCCCTCACAGACTCAAGTATCAAGTACGTTTACTAGCGGTGTACGCATAAACAGTGAATTCCTAACAAGATAATTATTAAAGTACAGTAAAACGCTCTCAGGTGTTTGTACATGTCATCTATCATTGACTGATGATAACTCCCGTATACTCTTAACTCACATCTAACAACTCTTTATAGTATACCAGCCTCCTACACCTCTTATTTTTCAAGGCCTCTCCTCATCTCCATCCTACAACGTCGCCCTATCTTGTTCAATAACAGACGGGTTACTTCTTGTGATCAGAACTCAACCATTGGATGCATCGGTACTCATGAACAGTTGGAGTCCCTTTCCACATCACAGTGTGCTGACAGATGTGAATTTTAACATTCTCAAGAACCGATCAAGGTTAGTCATTACTTTAAGTTATTACGTTATTTGAACGGAAAAAATGTATCTTAAAGAAAAAACGTCTGACCTTTAGAAAGATCGCTAGCAAACAATATCTTAACCTACTTTCGGAATACTAAAGAAAAAAAAGAATTATAGCTCCTGTCTAAATGTATATATTTCTTTCTCTCTTAAGTTTCCATAATTTATTTTGTCCATGGATACTAATTGCTGGCACAATTTAAAAAAAACAAAGTTTCCACAGAAACAAAGGGATATTCTCATACCTTTGAAGGACAAGTTTTACCATATTTAGGTAAGGAGTGTTGTTGTGTGTTTTTTTGGGCCATAAAAAAGTGATCATTAGCCATTTTCTTCTTATGACTGGTATTTTGTGTCACGAATATAAATTTAATGCTATAACGATCAATGGAAACAATCATCACATTAATATTCTAAACCCTATAACCCTGAACCCTATAAGGTCAAACAAAAAAGACAGCTTCAAATTGTTGTGTATCGATAGACGGATTCATTTGTTATAGCATTTGTAAAGCATCTACACAATTTAATTCAAAGTTAATAACGTTAATATAAACTATAAAAAGTTATTGTAAAGAATGCTTATCAATGTCGTTTGTGTAATTGTCACGTTTCGAATCTTACCATGCTTTGAATTGTGAAAGTAAAACCTACAAGTGTAATTTCTCTTCTGTTTTTCCTATACATACAGGCAAACGAATTTAATAGTGTCTTTGATTCGTGGATGAAATCACTTTATTCATTAATTGTCTTTGAATCCTTCAATTTCAAACAATGTTCAAGAACGACACAAAGCACGCTGTTATATTACTGGCGACTGTCTCAGATAAACAGAGATTTTTCTTTGTAGGGATTCTTTCAACACATTCCAGACAGCTCGGCAGTAACGAAAGGAGTAACAGAAACATAAGTAAGTTTATGCCGTTGTGAGTTTCGCAGTGGTTGTCAAAATGCTTCTGAAAACTTAAACCCTTATGCGTAGGAAGAAAGTATTGTACTTGTACTTTTCCATGAACGAAATATATGAATACATACTTCATCCAATTCCTTACTTGATTCACTGGCGCTAAATATAACTTCTTTCCTTGATAGGTCATCAACTTCTTCGAAAACCGAACAACGGTTGCTGTTATTACATCACATTTAACAAATAGTGATTTATTTGATAGTATTACTATTTTTTAAACCATAAATAACATATATATTTGAGCTTAGAGCAAATTTTTAAGTTAAATTTAACTAACTTTTTCAATGCCATTAATAATTTAAATTCTATTAACAATGTGGTTGATTAGGTTGGATAAGTAACATGGTATTATAATTTAAAGTCGAAAGTTTTGAAGTGGTCCATTTTACTTTCCTAACATGCTATCTGCATTTTACCAACTGTCAGATCAAAAGTTTGTTTATGTAGAATGTAACTCCTGTCCAGATATTAGCTTTTCATATTCAAGATTGGCAAATATTTCTTCCAAATTAATGTATCTATACTGAAATTGGTCACACTTTAATTTTACTTATTTCAGGACAAAACGTCACCTTATTTTTGTAAAGTTACATTATCCATCATCCGTCTATGGATGTTGTTTTTGAATCCTTAATTTACAACTGGAATGCAACAGTCTGACTGTGCAGAAATTTCTGTTTTATTCTTTGAAAGGTTCATATTAGCGTCATTTTACCCAGACTGCCTACACTTCAGGACGTTGCACAGCTGAACTCGTCTTCGCTTTTAAAGTGCTAGCAGAAAAAGCTATAACATCCGTAGGTTACACTATAAATCTATTGATGCTAGATATGAGCAAGTCGTTCGACACAATTCAAAGAGGATCCTTACTTAATGACCTAGAACAGGTTCTTGACAACGACGAACTTCACCTGATATCACTGCTAATCGATAACGTCTCCAACACCGTCAAACTAGAGGGCAAACTTGGACTTCCTTTTAACACTAACATTGCTTCACCACACGGAGACAGTGCAAGCGCACTATTTTTTATAACTTTTCTAGCCAACTCTTTGAAATCAGATGATAATGATATCGATGCAGCCATCTCAGTTAGTTGATCATGATTACAGCACAGCCACCACTAATTCTTTTTTCACAGTAGACCAACAATACGCTGATGATATCTCTTGGGCATCAACTGGTCAGCATATACTGCAAGATATCGAAAAACGAGTTTCTGGGAAACTGGCAGGAAGGAATCTGAAAATCAATTGCACAAAAACTGAGAAATTTTCAATCACAAGAAAAGGAAATGAAAGTTGGAAGAAGTGTAAATATGCTGGAAGCTTGCTGGGGACCGAAGAAGATATTAACCGAAGAATTGGTATAACCAACGGTGCTTTCAACACACTCTCAAGTATTTTCAAAAGCAAAAACAATAAGCCGAAACATTAAGCTTAGGATTTTCGAGGCTTTATTCAATAGTATTTTTTGTACAATTGCGAACCGTGGGGCACAACGAAGGATCTTGATCGCAAAATTGACGCTTTTCAAAGGAGACTACCTCGTAATATTCTCAACATTAGATGGACCAATAACAATTGGTTATCAAACGATGAGCTCTACAATGAAACCAACCAAACACCTTGGTCATCCATTGTCGCACATAGAAAATTGAGATATTTAGGGCATGTACCAAGACTCCAGGAGGACGCTCCGGTAAAGGTTGCTTTAAGAGAAGCATTGAGACATACTGCTAAACCAGTATGAAGGCCCGTGACTACCTTGCTTGGAAGTCGCAATTTAAGGACGTTAGCATTAACAATTTCGAGCCGTATATACGGCTCTGGGTCCGGACGTATCTAGGTTATGGGTCCTTACAGAGCCGTAGATACGGCTCTGGGTCCTAATGTACATGATCTATCCCCTTAACAGTTCTACAAAGATTTTGTATAGCACAGCTGTAACGTTCTCAATCTAATTGCCGGTTGTGAAGATATGTTAAAAGAGATCACGTCTCCAATAGTTACGAGAAAAATCCCAGTTGTAACTGAAGTCCAGTATATATTTCTCATTTTGGAACCTTCGATGCTATTTTAAAGCCGCTCAAAGCTAAAAATTCGGTTCAGCGGACGTGATTGAAATTACCTATGAGAAGGTTTTTGATTGGTTGAAGACCAGACGTGCATGTGTAAAAGATGCCAAACGAACGATTGGCAACATTTCGTTAGGTTAAATGTGCTAGTTATAGGAGTGGTTAGAAACCACATGTTAGTTCGAATATGTAACACTATGTTCGAATAAGGGAATCTACATGTACCTTGCCCCGAAGTATCAGAGATTCCCCAAAGGCATGCATTCTCACAGATTTCGAAGACTGCAGGTTGTCCACTTTCGATGACAACGCTACACTTTCATTTTTGGGCATGGCTGATGATCCAAACCGTCAACATCTCTTTGCAAAACACGTGCACATCCGTATAGAATATGATATCGCGAAGATATGAATATTTTCAATTTGGGGATAATATTTGTGAATGCATCTGGCAACAGCAGTGTGAATGATGTCATCATGACAATTGTCTTGAAGTTGTCTTTTGTCTTCTTTATGAATAATAAAATCATTTATTCACAGAGGAAAATACACGCATGCAATCAACTTAATGTTACAGACTAACTCTAACTCGACAAATTCAACTCACATCTTTAAATATTTTCGTCTGCAAATTTACTTAGAGTTTGTCCTTTGCTTTGTTTCTGTCTTTCTCCCTTCAGCTATTTTTTTCTTGAAATTATTCGCTACCTCTGACGTAATCAAGTTAAACAAACATTTGTCGCAATCTCTCACATTTCTGTTGACTTTTCCTGTTCAGTTTTATTTCCGTTTAAACTGTCATTCGCGAACTGTCTTTCTTATTTCTGTTTGTAGGCTACATTTGAACAGTTGTGTAAACTTCTGCAATATAAAATGATGAATTTTAACAAACACATTCATAGAAATCCAATTTCGTGCTTGAAACCATTCCGTTGTCACGATCACTGTTGTTTGAGAAACTAATAATGCGACACGATATTATGTACGTTGCACCTTTTTGGTTGTTTGAGTGCTACTAATGTTTCTATAAATATCTTTGTTTTAAACGGCCATGTTTCTGCACATCTGACATGCTCATACGGTTAAATTAATGTGGCGTCGTAACATCAGTTCAGTCTTCTGTTAATGTAAGTCCATAATTGTTTTCGGAATTCTAATAACTCAACCAAAGAACATTCTCATAAAACATGGACCCCCTCCGTGGATGATATCTTGAAAAAATGTTATTTGTTATTCTCATACTGAATTTTGTTCGTTGAATTTTGGGTTGCTTCTGATGAGCTAAGTAGTCCAGCCGTTTTGATTGATGATAGTTAAACAAGGTTCAGTGGTATGTTTTTGTTGGTCATTTTCATTTGTAGTTTTATTTGGCATGAATTATGCTTGCTGTTCCGAGTTTTCCGAGGGCGAGGACCAATTTACCCTTAATTCCCTATTGCTCAGTCAATTCCTGCATCGCTTTGATTTGCCCTGTGTCAAGCAAAGGAAACACTTGATTGATATTAGATTACTTGTGTAACAGGGTTGATTCATTACCCCCCCCCCCCTATAAAAATTAACTATAAAGTATTTGTTATTAAAGGGCGCACGACAATAATAAATGTGTTGCTGTATAACGCCTAAAGACGAATCTCTACGTTATCGCTCTCTCCTACTTTACAGGGGTATAGGATCGTGTACACCCTGTTACACTTGTATAATCCACCCCTGCTTCTCTGACTGAATCGTAGACCATATATCCCTGTATAGAACCCATTGGTTATTTTATTCATTACTTTATACACAGTACGCACTGTATTTAATGTGTATAGAGAAGCTCCAAAAAGACATCTTCGACAACTGATATTTCGGGCGATGCGCGCCTGGCACTGTTTCATGGCGTGGTCCAGGTTTCCTAATCATTGGCTGCTCAGTGTATAAAGGAGGTGAAAGCAATACTGAGACACAGTTGTGTTGGTGGTTCATCGACGTATAAATCATTATTAAAGGGGTAACAAATGCAATCTATCGATCACTGTGTTGTAATTTCATCGGCGTGTGATCTCCACCGATATCTGAAGCAAAATGTTCTTCTCTGATACAAATGAACACAGCGACCTACCATGCATGGAAGCACACAGCATACTCTCCCCACTGGTGGTGGTGTGTGTGTGTGGGGGGGGGGATTTCTCTGCTCTGCCAACTGAAGCGATATTAAATGAATGGTGTTGTAGGACGAAGGTTTGGTGGAGGCTGGAGGTGTGGGTAGATGGGGAGGGGGTGAGAAAGAGGGAAAAGCAAATCCCCCTTGGGGTTAAAAAATGCAGTGCGGCGTGTTGTAAAGACAGAGAGGACTTTGGAATGTCCTAGTGATGATGTTATAGTTGTTGGACACTCCCAGCTCAATGGATGGCTGGCAACATTATTGCTTAACGGTATTGCGGTTATCAACAATTTGAAAAGACCCATTGAAGATTACTCAAGATATAGTTATCGTTCGCAGTAAGACATACTGTTTTAAAAATATCATCATGTGAAGGTCAACAAGGAGAATGATAAAAGGAAAATTGGTTTGACCCTCGACTCCATTCGGTCGCCCGATAACTTCCCAAAACACCAGTTCGGCCCGTATAGAACCAATTCGGACCCCTGGGCGATTATGTCAAAGGTCCTCCTTTATGACTTTTTCAGTCCCTTGGCTGTATTCCCCTGACCCACCCTCACACACACACCAGTTACGATTTTGTTTGAAGAGTTGGAGATTAAATATAAATAAATACTCCTATCCGTTAAATATATCACTTTATTGACCATAATGTTTTCTAGAGCAATTCCTTGTTTCTACACAAGTATCTTATTTGTCCTGCAAAAATAACCAAGGCTCCTACCACTGAGGTGAAGGAAAGGGGAAGGGTTCCAAGGATCTGTGAAAATTCCAGCCTTTGAAAGTTGGGATTGGCACGATTTTGTTTCTGCCCTGCGTAACCGCGTTTCTAAGTAGAGATGCATCCCATGTAGTTGGTGGACAATTCAGCTGAATCCTTGAATTAGCAGACACACACAAGAAATATTTGAAAACAGAAGCCCTGTGCCAAACCCTGTGTTCATCAGTACTAGCGCACCAAGCGTTCAATTCATGATATGATACGGAAGCGGCGTCAAATAAGTACTTCTATGGCAAGTGTTGGAAAGACGTTTTGTCGGGTTCGCGTTCCATAACATCATGTACAATTCCACACATGCTGTACAGAACTATGGAATATCCGTTGTACGCTCGAATTGTGACTTGTATGCCTAACAGTAACACTAACACAATACTCTACGGCTGGATTGAAAGCCCCAACCACACTGCAGATACCTAGAACAAATAACCTCCATGCCTTTGGAATGACTGCAGACCTGTTATAAATCTACCTCCTCTTTCAGCTGTGAGTTATAGTACAGAGGCGGCGAACAACCTATCTTAAATGTTAACCGAACGTAGGCCTAACATTAGGCTAGGCCAAACCTACAGTAATCCCAGGCCAAGGCTTGTACTTTGTAGTACACATACGCTACAGTGTCAGTAGGCTAGTCGTAATTTAGGCTTAGTGTATCAACTATCACTAAGCTAGGTTAGTAGCAGTAGTCTAGCAAGTAGCAGGCTACATGAGTTGGATGGGAGAAACAATAGGCTAGCCTAGTTGAACGAAATATTGATAATGATTATTCCTTCAAAATTCCTCTGAACCATGTCAAACTAAGGTACAAATAGTGATACTGATACTTGCTCATGCTGTGGCAATAAGCAGTAAAGCTGGTTAAGTAACTTAAAGCCAACACCACGTGCCGCCCTTTGAAGAAAGTTAACTTTCTGTTGCTTGTCGTTGTCGCTACAAAATGCAGACAGTAATGAAACGAGATACCTTGTTATCTTTTATCTGGACCTGAGATCAGGGAGTTCCATAACAACTCCCTGCTGAGATGTCCATCGCTGCTATGTACACTGTTTTGGGTATTGACCGTTGCTGCATACATGTATTGACTGTACACTGGTGTCTAATTACCGATGGTAGCAAGCTTTGTGTGTATTTTCTAGGATCCATGCTGGTGTCTAACACTTCTGTTACACCTCATTCGAAACTAGGTCAGATTACCGTCATCAGACGTTTCTTTGTGCGCGAGTCTCCACCCCCCCTTTAAAGCTTAGGCTTGCTACAATAAAACAATTATCATTTCCTGCAGTTTATATAGAAATCTAGCAATTGGAAAAGAAAAATACAAACCAAGTAGACAGACCATTCTAGCCTAGGCCATAACTAATGTTAGTCAAGTTAAGTACTCAGCCTTTGGTCTTATTCGGCCTCTCATAGTCATAGCCAAGCTAATTTGTTTGATGATGCAAACAGTAACTTTTAAGAGCTTACTAATACTAAGCTTGCACGGAAAACCGGTTTTAATACCAAAACCGGTTTTTGCCTACCGAATTTGAGCACTCTATTTGATTTTAAGAAAACCGAAGGAAAAAAAATTGAATTGCAATACTGAAAAAAACAAGATAAAGCTTTCAGACATCATGTGTTCACTCTGGTTTCTCCTATTAACTGTTCTTTTTGTAATATGAAAGTAAATTGCAACAAGAGAAATGTTTTCTGCTAGAGACATTGTCAGCTACGATCAGCACACGTAATACACCAGTGCTTGCGTCTGGATTGCTAGGCCTATCATTAGGCTATGCAGCCCTTATATGTATGCATCAGTGAGGTGACCTTGTAGTATTGAATTGACCATTGTGGCCAAGGTCAGTTGTTGTGAGAAGTACACATTCAATTGACAAGATGTAATTCAAAATAAATTGTGATATCCTCCATGTTTGTCTTCTTTGTGTTGTTCTCATTATTTTACTTCAATTTAACAGCAGAGGATACAGAGAAAATCTTTTCAAATATATTGGGCACAGTTCGTGTTCAAAGAATGAATGTTAAATCTTGAAAGGTACATTGTGCAATCCACAATACCATACTACATGAACAGCCGCGCACGAAGCTGGCTAAGACAAGCTAGCAGTGAAAGAACATTTGAGCAGGGCCCTGTTCACGAGCTGAAGAACAAAGATGCAACAAGTAATATTAGACCAATCTTAGTCCATTATTCACAAGATACACCTGGCATCAGGCTTGAGCCAAGGAATACTAAAGGAGTAAAAGGGTTGCATATATGGCTGGAAAGTACAGATGTTGCTGTTGAACTATTATTCTTTGTATGCTAATAGATTTTCTTTTCTTTGGGAAGTTTCCTTTCACTTTTTCTTCTTACCAAGTTATCAGATTAGGCAACTTTCAGTTGGTTGTTTGTTTACGTTGATGACAAAATCTTTCCAACTTTAACTTAAACAACTTATCATCTTTGCTGACCTAATCCCCGCTAATGCTAGGGATATTATACAACTTGTACTTGAATGTGTAGACAGAAGTTTCTCTTCACTCCTTTAAGAGAAATCATTTTACTGCCCAGACACCAGCAAACATGGCTAGAGTCTCATGCAGTTGGTACATTCGAACACCTTGTCAGCCACTATTACATTTATTGGACCAATCATATTGTAAAGCAATTTTTTTTTAACAACCTCCAATTGGTCATAATCGGTTTTACACTCTGCCCACGTCTCCAAAAATCCTAATAAATAGAGAGTCATAAAGACTGTAACATTTTTTGAATTTATTTTTACCCTTTACTAAGATTGAACTAGACTTGGACCACTCTTGGTAAAGCATAAAAAATAGCGATCTATTAGTGATCGCGACACCGCTGAGATTTGCAATTCGGGAGGGGGAAAACCGGTGTTTGAGCCAGATTTGGTTGTTTTGGCTAGAAAAAAAAACGGTGTTTAGTTTTCATGAAACGTGCAAGCTTACAGTACTTCTTACTGATGGTAAATTATTATAGCAGTTTGCATTGGGTTTTGTCTCAACTATAAAAGTGATGGAATTGGCCCAGAAATTTGCTCCTAGATAGCCGTTTGCTTACTTTTGTCAGGGTACCCATTTGTTATGCAATCAATATAAACCCATATACAATCCTTACTATTGTTCCCAATGTTACAATGATACAATCTCAAACATATGTTTAAATTTGAGTTTATTCTTTTTCTTACCTAGTTATCTAAGCCCTAATAATGGACAGAATTCAAAGTCCATACTCTTCCGAGCCTCCAATCACTATAGACCATGCATCCATTTCCAGTCTGGAGAAGAAGGTAGTTCAGACCAACCTGTTTGGAGGGTTCACAAGAGGTTTGTTGAAGCAATCAATTAAAATATTTTCATGTAGAGAGTGGCTATCCATTTTAGCCTAACAACTAAACCTTACTCTTAGTTCCATGTTTCATACACATAGATTACATAGCTTGCTTAATATGCAGCTATAATCAATGTTCAATCAAACATGCTGACTTATAAAACAAAAACTAACAGAAGCAGTTGCATCTGCTTGGCAGATTGCTACTCCCCTGCAAATTTTTGAAAGAAGTTTTGCAAACTGGGTTTCTTATTACTTACTTTATATTGCAGCTGCCATTACAAGTGATGTGAACTGTAGCATTGCTAATTTGTCAGTCTTATTACCCTGTTTGCCCTATAATTTTGATCTTAAAGTTTTCAAGTTTGCCACTGGTTTTTACAGATGGATCCAAAGCATGGATGGTACGGGGACCGATATTGGAGATTGTGAATGCTTCAAGTGGTGAACAAATTTCTTCTCACCAATTTGATATAAGTACTGACGATCCATCGATACATGTTACCAGTGTGAAGGAAATTGTCTACAGTGGAGGAAATGCATTACTCTTAGGACTGAAATCATCAGCAGCAGGAAAAGGTCTAGTATGCGTCTATGAAATGACCTCAGGGAAAGTTAAACTGGCTGTTAAAATTCCCTTTGGGGTGAGTATGTACTTAGCTTCTGGGATGGTTTTTGTTTCATTATTGAATCCTTGCTGAAGGCAGAAGCATAAACTCTGTAACTTCAAAGGATGTATTTAACTTGATACTTGGTATATGGACCATCTTAGTGAGTGAAAGAACCCTATTGTTTTCTGTAGTGGTCAAAGCTCACTTTAGGTCAATGACAGTCAAAGTCTTAAAACATTGTAAACTTGATAACTTCAAAACATAGCTTGGTTTAACTTTATACGTAGCATTTGGAACCAATTAAGTTAGCACAGCAATACCCAAGATCATTTAAGTTTTATTGTATCCACAGAGGAAAATGATATTTCTACAAAATTTTGCATTTGGATGAAAAATTCTCAATATATAGAGAATCTACAGCTAAGCAAAGTTGTCAAACATTTCAAATGCATCAAATGTCAAGTATAAATCAATTCATAGAAAATTATAATATGAAACTAATGAAAGTAACACTTGTTAAGAACATCTGCAACATTTGATGACATCACACATAATTGCTGTGATCCTTTCCTGGAGTAAGGAAGAATTTATTCAGTCAAAATAAGAACAACCAATCAACCACATTCAACATAGGGACAAACTGTTGAGCTGGATAGTGTATGGCAAGTAACCACTGGGAGTGTTGTCACACTGGTTAGTAGAGGTCAAAGTTCATTTATGGTCACAAGAGATCAAAGTCTGACATGGAAGCTTGTAAATATGATAATTCCAATAGTAAAGCTAAAATGAAATTTGTGCAATTTGTGCTTGGTGTTTACATATTCACCTTATTGAGTACCAGCACTACATTGTTGTCTGTGGAAATTGTGTTTATTTCAGGTCACAACTTGTGTACTGTACAATGTTACATTAATTTGTTTCCATATTAGCTTGTTGGCTTTGGTTTGTTACTCATCAAATTATATATGCATAATTTAGATCCTATCTGGTAGTTAATTCTTTAGCTAGTATGTTTATAAAGTATTCAAGCTAACCTAAAGTACTGTACCCTTTGGATTATTGCACTAGCAGCTTAACCTAGATGCTACATTTTACTGTCCTTTCATATTGATTTTGTAGGTCATGTGTGTAGAAATAATAACAGAAGACGGAGGGACCAATGCACCAAACTTCTGTCTGAGTCAACAAATGCAAAAGTTTTTTGGAATTGCTGCTGTGGGGACAGAGAAAGGACATTTTTATTTGTTAGATTTACGTGTGGATGAGAATGACACATCAGATGAACAACATGCCAGAGAGTCCAAAATTGTTAGTGTGGAAACACAATGTATTGAAAACATACGACTGAAGTCATCGCAAAGAGGAGAGCACCTATGTCTGGAGATAAACTGTAAGCATTATTGGAAAATATCAAGAGACTTGACCTGTGTATACTTATTGGGAATTATTTAACATGATTTGCCTCAGCACTATTGAAACATGTGTTGTGGCTTTGTTAGCCTGCTCAGATCAAATACTGATTTTTGCTTTAATGTTATCTAACTAAGTTAATACCTAAGGTAACCTTATTAAATTAAACTAATGGTAAGTAAATATGACACAAATGTGTATGTTAACTGCAACAATAACTTTGTGCTTCTGTGCTAGTTCTACAGTACTTACTGACTGTCAATGGGTTTATAATGTTCATACAATGGCATACCTAAACAGTGGCTTTAATGATTCAATTGCAGCTAGTGCTCATACCTATTTTGCCTTCCGATACTTGCGGGCAGACGAGGAGGTCGATAGAGACTACAACCCTGACGATGTTTTTGTTTCAAACCTCACATATTTTCCTCACTCTGGAACACTAGCAGTGGGTTTCAACTTTGGCTGCTTTCAGCTGTGGCAGTTAGCTGGGCCTACACTTGAGTAAGTCAATTTAATCATGTACTAATGAGACATGAAGTATTGTGATAGAAAATTGCATCCTTCATTCTCATCATCATTTGTCTCCCTTACCCTCCCCTACATTTCCCTTCCCCTTCCCTACAATTTCCTTCCCTCCCCTTCCCTACAATTCCCTTACCGTACCTTTCCCTACAATTCAATACCCTACCACTTCCCTACAATTGCCTTCCCCTCCCCTTCCCTACAATTCAATTCCCAAACCCTTCCCTACAATTCCCTTCCCTACAATGTGATTCCCCTTCCTTTCTCTACAATTCCCTTCCCCTAAGCAAAGTGCTGGAAGGAAGATTAAAGCTTGAGTAAAGCAGAAATGAAATTTTTACTTCCCATTGGTCAGATTTATTTGTAGTGAAAGTTGTTGTTTTAAGACAAAGCAAGTGTTCCAATGTTTGTTAATATCACTAGAGCAGTATCCAGATCCCTCAGTTTTTATTTTGCTCTGTTAATGCTTATTTGGAACCCTCAAGTTTATGTTTGATTTCATCAATCCTGGTGCAGTATCGGTGGACAAATGTGATATAGTAATTGTTATTGTTCTTTTCATTATTGATATTATAGATACAGCAGTCCAGTTTGTCCTCAAATGACTCCAGTGTCTTTCTTTGCCAGCCAAGAGCCCACTGACGACCCTCAGTACTTTTGCTACTTGTGGGTGGGACGAGGCCCGTTGCCATGGGACTCAAAGTATGTTGATGTGTATTGTGTTGTGCTACTTAAGGGTGGGACGAGGCCCTTTGCCATGGTACTCAAAGTATGTTGATGTGTATTGAGTTGTGCTACTTGTGGGTAGGACGAGGTCCGTTGCCATGGGAATCATTGTATGTTGATGTATATTGAGTTGTCTTCTGCTACTTGTAGGTGGGATGAGGCCCTTTGCCATGGGACTCAAAGTATGTTGATGTGTATTGCATTGTGCTACTTGTGGGTGGGATGAGGCCCTTTGCCATGGGACTCAAAGTATGTTTATGTGTATTGAGTTGTGCTACTTGTGGGTGGGACGAGGCCCATTGCCATGGGACTCAAAGTATGTTGATGTGTATTGAGTTGTGCTACATGTGGGTGGGACAAGGCTCTTTGCCATGGGACTCAAAGTATGTTGATGTGTGCTACTTGTGGGTGGGACGAGGCCCATTGCCATTGGACTCAAAGTATGTTGATGTGTATTGAGTTGTCTTCTGCTACTTGTGGGTGGGACGAGGCCCTTTGCCATGGGACTCAAAGTATGTTGATGTGTATTGAGTTGTCTTCTGCTACTTGTGGGTGGGACGAGGCCCTTTGCCATGGGACTCAAAGTACGTTGATGTGTATTGAGTTGTCTTCTGCTACTTGTGGGTGGGACGAGGCTCATTGCCATGGGACTCAAAGTATGTTGATGTGTGCTACTTGTGGGTGGGACGAGGCCCATTGCCATTGGACTCAAAGTATGTTGATGTGTATTGAGTTGTTTGCATGTTAAACAACTTTTGTTTATTTTACAAAATTTAATTATTGCAGCCTTAGTTACAATGGTAATTGCATTGATTTTAAGATGTAGTAAAAGTTGACATCAGTTTCAAACTATTTGTGATGCTAAAATGTCTGGTACTGTCTTGTAATTGTTTAACTATGTTCACTGTGTTGTTTTTATCGGGGAATTTTCATATGCTAATTCACATAAGGTGGCATGTTTACATTTTCATAATAACATCTAATATATGTATGTTTTGCGTGTAACCACAAGGCAGATTTAGAAATGAATCAGGATGATGAGTAATTGAGTATTGTACTAAACACACAGCTCTTGTGTATGTAGTGTGCGAGTACTTGGGATGTTGGTTTATAGAGCAAATGTTTTACCTTTGTTTGAAAAGTCTTTTCTTTGTCTGCTGCAGTCAAGATGTCCCTACTGATGTCCACCTCTTCCAACTTTCCTATGAAGAAAAGACATGCCATGGATCTTATGGACATCTGTTTAAGGTAAAACAATTTTACATCATGAATAATGTATCAGGATATATCATTTACTCAGTATTAAATTACCAACAGTTATCCCAGTTTTTTTAAGCTGGTTTGGGCAGTATGTGTAAATGTCTCTTATCCTGTGAAATCCATTGGAAACACTATAAACTTGTGATGTCTGTCATTCAATGTAAAGGAAAACCACAATTTGATAAATTTTAACGGAGAGAAGATAAAGAAAAGACTGATATTATTCCTGGAAACTCATACATTGTGAAAGAACTGGAGTACCAAAGCAATCCGTTAAAGAAACCAGGAACGGTTATGGCCTTTATGAGAACAAAATGACTCAGACTTTTGTCTCTGATACTAACAATGACCATATTATCATTTGCAGTGGAAGTGAATGGTTACAATGTTGGCAGTTCATTAGTTGACAAGTGAAATACTGTTGTCTGTGAAGCTGGTATCAAATTTCTACCTCAGTGAAAAAGATGCAATTGTAAAAATATTCCTGTAAGTCCTCAATCAGTCTTTTGCAATAAAGATATTGATCTAGTAAATTCATTTATTGAAATTTTTCAATAACAAAGGATGGAATCTGAAGTACCCAGCTCATTATTCATCAAGTCATTTTACACTGATAATGAAATGATGCTATAACTATACAAATATTTTTATCCTTGTTTTCTTTCTATAGGAACTAAATAATTGTATTCCCCGGTTTCAACACTACTTAACTCATGATCCTTACCTCTCTGATGAAGAACTTTCCCTCGGGAGCCGTTTGATAGGATGCTGTACCCTTGAAAAAATCCTGACCCAAGAGGAAGAACGAGATCAGATGGATGATTCAGATGATGAGGATTGTAAGATTTAGCCTTCAATATTTAATATTGCCACTCACTATTTAAACACCATCAATATAACATGTTTGGGGGGGGGGGGGACTGCTATCCTCTTGGCACTGTGTCTCACTAGTGACAGAGCAGTTACAGTATTGTATAGCACTTTGACATTATGATATGTGTGAACATGTTCTATGATTTTCATTAGCACTTTTTATTGTCTCCAGTGATAATCTATATGTAGATGTTTGGGAGGAATCTACAAATTTTCCTCCATTGCTAAGCAATGTGACGTCTTAGAATCTGTTCTTGTCACAGTTTCTTCTCATTAGCATAATTTGCTGATTTTGTGTGAAGTTGTGCAAGACTAATCCATAGATCAATGTACATCTCAATTTGTCAGCTTACATTTCATTACTAGAATTTGTTTGTTTTTTTCGTAGCTGTTCTTGGAATTCCTAAACAATATGAGGTGTAATTGAGGCTCTTATGTCAGTATGTTCAGCAAAATATGCAACTGCTTCAATATTTATCTATTTTGCAACTTTACTCAAAAAGTTTAAACCAAACAAAATGGAATGTTAAAGCTGTGTTGCACTCACACTGTGAATCAATTAATGTCCTGCACATTTGAGGGTAAAGATTTAACGTGGCTAGAACAGTCCTTTCCCTTCTGTTTGTGATGCTCAATCTAAAGACCTTTGCTTTGTTGTTAGATTCTGAGAGTGATAGGACATTGACTGCTATTGTCTGGGAGGGGCGACCAGAGACAGCTGATGGACAGTTGGAGTCAAACTACTTCTTAGCAGTGTTTGATCTTAACCAATGGTACTTTGCCCAGATGCCTGCAAGACTAAGGTAAGTTGCATAAAACCTTCAATCCATGTTCTAGATCAGTTGATATAGGTTATTGTGGAAAGACATATACTTCCTGCTGTTGTGTATCTCACATGGCTTCTATCCTCTTACATCAAAGATGGTTAGATGTCTGATCTGGTTATCTGCAGGGATCTGTTTTAAGCCCTCTCTTGTATAGCCTTAATGTTAATGACATTCCCTGTGTTTTACAATAAGCTTTCAAACACTCACCTTACGTCAATTCACTGACAATCTCGCTGTTCTGGCATTCTAGTAAGTTAATTAAAAACCAGTATTGACTTCATGCACAACTTTGTCACTATTCTTGAAGAATGGTGTGCTAAATGCAGAATTAAAATAAACACACTTAAATCAAAACTGTTGACTTTTATCTACCTGTTTTCTAGAATCAAGAATACCGATAAGTTTCAAATTCAACTTTTTAAGGACTTTGACGGGGTGAGGGCTGTAGTTTGAAAGGGTGTCCCATGGGAGGGTGTGACCAGGTCTAGGGCAGCGCCCAACGGAAGTCAAGCTATTGTTTTACTGAGTGTTGTTTGGCTTACTGCTTCCATCTGTTGAAAGATTCTGTCTACCATTTTTGTTGCCTATTCTCTCAGTTTAAGTGATCAATTTTTTGCAAATAATATTTGCTGGCTGTGGATTCCTTTATGTGATCATTCATCAAGTGTAAAAAACATAAGTATTTTATGAAAAAGTTATGATTTCTTTGAAACAAAGCTAACCCTAATATTTTACTCTTGTTTACATTTACTGATCAGTTGCTATGTGTAGCATAGTTGTGGATTCAGATTTGACAGTGTGAATGTAATAATACCAAAATGAGAGCTCTTACATATATTTCTGTCTGATTTGCAGGCTTTCCCAACAAGACAGCAAGTATTTTGCATTTTATTCCATTCAGGATGTGTGTGGGACAGATTTTCTTTTGGTAAGTTTAATCTGGAGTTATCTTTTGAATTGTGAATGGAAAATCTGTTAAATGGTGAATTAACAGAGAGACATTTGTCATGACATATTTTAATGGACTGGAAGCTGAGGAATAAAATGTGAAGAGAAAGAAGTAGGAAGCAACTTAACATTAGTTAAAGCTATTTACTTATTTTGTTCATGATTCTCAAGACAGCAATATGGCAAGCCTTAACTTACGAAACCAGATTGATTTGTAGTGTACTCATTAAAGCCTTTATATTTACACAACAGTTGTGCAGATGATAGGATCTCCAATGTAAGATATATCCACCATGAAGAAGCCTTGTAGTTGTTGAGAGGGGACGGCTCATATAGAATGTTAACTCTCTCAAACACAAGCCTGCTAAAGGTTTCACCTGTTAGAGTGCTGTTTTGTTTAATTGTACATCATCCACTGGTTAATGTAGGATTTCCCTGAGCAGTCATAGCAAAGTGTCAAGTCTTATACAACCTCTGACAGTGGATTGTAAATCTTTGGGATGTTTATATTACACAACTCCATCCATATATTTACCTTTGATCTCCTCAGAATCTACACATTAACCCTGGATGTATATCAAGATACCAGAGCACCACAACAGCAACTCTGGAGGTCCATCAGCAGCCATCAGCTTTAAACTTCAAAGCCTCTTGCCTGATGGAGACGGCCATTATTAGAACCTCCATCTTAGGCTTACAGCGGAAGGTATGCTATATAATTGTACATAGATCAATGCTAGGGCCATTCATTCTCACGTCATTAACCCTTTGCACACTTTTTAACCTGCTTTACAGCTTCATATTAAACAACTTGAAGAAAGTAAATATTGTTCATAGTAACAGTCTATTTGCTTCTGTAGGTTATATGAAACATACCTCGACTTATGTAAATACCATCTACGCATTTCACAGTATGTATGTTTTTTAAAGTTGTTATCATAGACTCTTCTGTCTATACTTGTGAGTCTATCTGCATGTTTAATTTTAGTTTCTTTACTGGGTGTGTATTATGATTTATGCTATCATGAAGTCTTTGTAACCTGCTTGTTTCTTTATTTTGGATATTTTGAAGGTTCTAGCTGACATGAGTTCTCAAGGCCCAACTATTCTAAGAGATCCAGGAAGTATCTATTCTCACTGCTGTGATTCTCAACTAGCTGTAAGATCTACCCTTGTAGCTGGAGCTGATAGGGTCTCCCAGGTGAGATGTATTATAGTTCATATTGACACCACATTGTAAAACATGCCAGTGAATCGTGACTGAACCTGATCAAGTCTCCCATTCAATCTTTCAAGTAAATATAACAGCACATTTGAAATAATTTGATTCTGTGTGAAGACTTACATCTCAACTAAGAAGACACAGAAACACAAGGCACTGTAAATTGTCCCATCTTCTTTCATTGACATGCACCATTACCAAGCCTTGCCCAGGGAAGTCCATTAGTTGTGATAGAAGAAATGATCGTTGCTACAATCTGCTACAGGTCGAGTTCTTTGCTTCTGTTACTGCACATTTCATCCTTTCCCTTCCTTCCTTTTCAGTTTTGTTTAACATAAGTTGGCAACAAATTGCTGCTCTACTTGAGTGCTTTTAAATTTGGTGCATTGAGCTGATTGTGAAAGGTGTGCGCACTAAACTTTATTGTTCGTTGCATTCTTTCAGGATCAGCAGAGAGAGGCTGTTTTAACGGTAGCCTTAGAGAATGACCAACTTGGTTTCATAATTCAGTGCATCTACAATTGGAGAAAGGGAGGTATGTAGACTAGTTTTCCTGACTACACATGGAATCTATGTATGTATCTATACATGTGTGTATGTATGAACACAATATGAAGGGTGTGTAAAGAAGCGTACTCAGTAACTTAAGCTTTAGTGAATCTCATACAGTAGTTGGTTGGTAGGTGCCCCTTGATGAGTAATAATCTCCTAGTACTTTTAATGGAGGTCAAAGGTCTTTGAGATCAGCAATTTAAAAAAAATTAAAACCTTGTAAAGAAGCTAACTCAACTGAGTTTAGCTTTGGTTTATCTCATACTTGTCGTAAATATGGAGATTTTTACTCATAGTAAATATGTAGGTGAAAATGCAGATACAAGTTCTTTGTAGCTTATGCATTTATCTAATGGAGGCCAAAAGCCATTTGAGGTCATCAGTGGTCTAAATGTAAAAACCTTGTAAGCAGCTTGCATTAATTTGTACCAAAGGTTGTTTTACAGAATTGAGTTACCAGCTCCAGTTAGTTAGAGAAAATGCCATCTGCTTGTCAGTGTTTTTCATCTCACTGGAATATTTTAGCAACAGGCTTTTCATATTTTAAAATCTGTATCACATGTGGTAGGAGTCCACAAATGAATCTTACAAATGGTCAAGGAAACTAGAACTCTCTGATCTCCTGGTTATGATTCAATTCTTTGACACATTTAATTAAGTTACTCTATCAATCAGATAGCTAAAGTAAATAATAATTGAATTTAGAATAAGAAAGTTTGACCTTTTAATGAACTGAGTTTTTATTTGATTAGATTTTTCTTCTGGCATCGGATTGCGACCATTAATGGAGTGGGCATGGAAAGAAGTCATTAAGAGGAAACAAATGACGGATGACATGTGTAAGTTGCTCCTCTTCAGGAAATGTTTATTATCTAGGTTAAGATCTGTATTTATCTCATCTCAGCTTAATTCTTTATGTTATTTATCTTGCATTTTCTTTGTATCTCTGCACACTTGTTGACACTTCTTAGAGTAAGTATAGTAACTGTACTGACTTCCAGTCCTGGTGCAACAACAGGGTGACCACTATCCATTCTCCCTTTGCATTCAAACTTCTGTTATGAGAATAAGCTGTGAGTATGCTGTTTATGGAGCAAACAATACCAAACAGCACAAGTTCACCCTAAGGTGGAGATTGGCTTGGCCAAAACTTCTAAATGTATGACTTACAAATTAGGGATTTATGAACTAACTTTACTTGAGCTTCTTGCAGATAAATCAACCAGCAACTGGATGTACTGTCTTACAGGAATCATCAGTATGTCCTCAGCCTAGTTATTTTTCCTTGCAGATAAAAACCAGCAAGTAACTTTAGTAAACTGCACTAGGTTTAAAACAAATATGAATTTATATAGAAAAAAGTTACAATATTAATAGAAGTAAATATTCACACTTGTCAGTGCAAATGCAAAGAATTCAGTACTTCCAAGATCATGTTAGCATCCTTTTATTAGGATGACCAATAGCTTACCAAGCATGTACAAAGGCTATACAGCAAAACCTTTACTGAACATATGCCCTTATGAATATTTTAATGACAAATATCAGCACAAAGATTCCTGGGAATGTTAAAAAATTAACTACAAATTAAATTTTATGGGAAATATCACTTTTCAAATCTGTTCAGGATGGCCACTATTATGTCATCTATGTTATAACATTGTAAATGTTTAGTTAGAATTAACAACTCACAGCACTACCATTTACACATTTGTAAGTCACCCCTGCTGTTAGTAATGGTCATATCATGCATTTCTAAGGTTTAACAATCCATTACACTCTATTGTCTGCCACAATGGATGAGTGTCAGTAATTTTGCTAGTGATACAATGATCCCATTCTTTAAAATAACTACATTCCTTCTTAATTTGGAAATGATTTACCACAGGTGAGCCTCTTTTTGATGGTGGAGGAACCTATGTGGATGATAAGACTGTTAGAAAGCTCTCTCAATGCTCCAAACACTATCACCATCTACTGACAATATTCAAAACTCTGCTCGGACAAGGGCAGACTACCACCGAGCAAGGTTAGTGCATATGTATATTCACCTTCTGTTTCTGTGAAAGTCAGGATTATTTAGGTGCATTATAGTTGAGATGCAAACCATAGTTATTAACACAGATGTAGGTAAACTTGTCTGTAGTCAGAAATACTTGTCAGAGGTAATGAAGTAGTTGAAACAGTAAAAGGTTTTATCTTGATTAATTATTTGATTATTAATTACTTGATTATTATTCTCTACAGGAGCTCATGATCTCTCCACCAAGCTGGTTGTTCTGTCTCTTCTCGCTGAGCATGTCAAGGCACTGCTGTGGTTTGTCAGATGTGGCCTGCTACCAGAATGTCCAGGTAACCAATTAAAACTTATCAATTTATTGAGCAATTTAGTGAATAACTTTATTAGAAAGAGCAGTATTTTGTAATATTCTGACCATTCATTTTGAGTTATGATAAAATAGTTTAATTTTTTTAAGTTGATATCAAGGTAGACAATCTTCAAGAAATAATTGTTTCACTGAGATTCAACAAATTCATGGCTCGCAATTTTATTGTCAACATTTCCCAAGGCTGACACTGACAGCCAAAGCAAATACAGTTCGTATTGTGACATAACACTTCCATTCTGCTCTGCTCTTGATGATTCCTGACCAAAACTGAAAGTAATCTATGTGATAGTGATGGCATGTGGGTGTGTGTATGTATGGACACCTTTGGCTTGTAAACATTAAAAAAGAACAATGCTATGAGAATCCATCTATCCAAAAAGGCAGCAAGGAATCACTTAGTATTTTGTCGAAGTTCTTATTACATGAAATGCTAGTTTGAAGTTTATAAAGCTGTATTTTACATTAAATACCAATATGAAAAAAAACACATAAAAGACAAGACAAGATAAGATAAGTTCTTCTTTGATCTCCTAGACAAAGATGGTACTCCTCATCCAGGCCAATTTAACTACCCTGCCTCCCTGCTACGTGTTGCATATTTTCAAAGAAGAGCACAGATGAAAAAACTCAGTGGGTAAGTTTTCATGCTGTTCCAGCTTGCTTTTCTTTGTGTTGGTACACACAGAACCAACGAATCAGAATTGAATAACCTGATATCATTTGTGAAGAATGTTTGCA
The DNA here is from genome assembly GCA_000934455.1 of Apostichopus parvimensis. NCBI lineage: Eukaryota > Metazoa > Echinodermata > Holothuroidea > Aspidochirotida > Stichopodidae > Apostichopus > Apostichopus parvimensis. The sequence goes on from KN891441.1 coordinate 52,564, forward strand.
CACAGGATCACTTGTCACATAACCCTATGAGTTGTGAAGAATGTGTGCACACAGGATCACCTATTACACAACTCCCCATGATTTGTGAGGAATGTGTGCACACCGGATCACCTGTTCCATAACCCTATGAGTTGTGAAGAATGTTTGCACACAAGATCACTTATTACACAACTGCCAATGAGTTGTGAAGAATGTGTGCACACAGGATCCCCTGTTCCATCACCCTATGAGTTCTGAAGAATGTGTGCACACAGGATCACCTATTACACATCTCATTATTTGTGAAGAATGTGTGCACACAGGATCACCTGTTCCATAACCCCATCAGTTGTGAAGAATGTGTGCACACATGATCACCTATTACACAACTCCCCATGAGTTGTGAGGAATGTGTGCACATAGGATCTTTTGTCCCATAACTTCCCATGATTTCTAGGAATGTTTGCACACAGAATTACCTTTCCTTCCATGAACTACAATTGTTGAGTAAAAACAGAATCAACTGTTCTGTAGCTCTCATGATCTGTGAAGAACAAGGCCCAGAATTGTCTCCAACAGAAGTCTCTCGGAATTGAAACGGATGATTTTGATGTCACTTGTAATGTTGATTTTATAAATTACAGCTCAGACACCAGTATCCTCTTAATTGATGGGATTGTGGAAGAAGCGGGCGCAGAGCTGACAACTCTCTGGCAAAGAGAAGATGAAGCAAGTGATGGATTCTATCCTCCTCCCAGCCTACATGTAAGGAGTCTCTTTCTGTAATAACACTTGTGACAGGTCATATATTTAATGCCAGAGCTATGCATGACGTAATCTGCTTAGGAGAAAAGTAACAGTGGTGGATGATGGCTCAGGACTTAAGGACTCTTATGAATATTGTACATTTATTGATATAAATTATGTACAAAGGACTGCTGATGCTACAAATATAAATAAGAAGACCAACACCATCAACAAGTTTTCTGTCACTTGTAATCTAAAGCTAGAAAAGAGCCCTTGTGGACTCCAAAAAAATAGACACCACGGAACACATACTTGGTTAAAAGGAGCCCCTGTGTGTGAAAGCTCACTTTGAACTAGTGCTGATAGTTGACTCTTTCTTTTGTAGTCGATTAATGGCATAGCTCTTCTCACGATTACTCGGTTAGAGTTATGACGTCATCACTGTCATTTTTACATTAGATAGATAGATGATTTATTCAGCCACATGCATAAAAATACAATGGAAATTGTTCAAACACAAGAGCTCTAAAACAGACATGAAATTAAAAACGCATAACGATGAAACACATATAAAAGTGATATTGCATGAGTAATAAATACCGGTAGGCTATCGACAATGGTATAAAAACATTGCGATAAAAGTGACGATGTAAAAAAGTACGAATGATGAGAAATATGTACGGCATGAACCATTAAAAGTATACTTGTACGATAAACAGAGCGCTAATTCAAATAAAACAGAATTCATAACATATAAGACATAAGATACAGGGAGTGATAAATAAGTTAGCGACTATGATGCGCATTGAAAATCTTCACTGCAGATGGATAAAAACTGTTGGTGAAACGCTTCGAACCTCTAAAAGCTAGTAGTCTATTGCCTGAGGGAAGGAAGTTGAAATGCACAAATGCTGGGTGGGAATGATCTTTCATAATACAATCTACACGCCTCAGTGCTCGCTCCTGATACAGTGAATGGAGGGATGGTAGACTAGTGCCAATTATACGCTCAGCACTCCTGATAACTGACTGTAGTTTCCCTAGATCCCTCTGACTCACACGACTAAACCAGACTAAAATGTTTGTTGTTAAAATACTCTCTATAATTGCACGATAGAAATTCACTAAAATAAGATCACTAACACCATAAGATTTAAGAGTCCGTAAAAAGAATAGTCTCTGACGTCCCTTCTTCAATATTTTATCTGAATTTTCATTCCAAGACAAATTGTCCGTAATGAATGTGCCTAGTAATTTGAATGTGTGCACCTGCTCTACAGCAGAACCATTTATGATCAGAGGGTCCTTTGTGTTTTTGTTCCGCCTGAAGTCCACAATCAGTTCCTTAGTTTTGTCCACATTAAGAGTTAAGTTGTTATCGTGGCACCAGTTCACCAGAAGGTTTACCTCATCACGGTAGTGGCTTTCATCGTCATCTGTGATCAGGCCAGTCACTGTGGTGTCGTCTGCAAATTCGATGAACCGCCAGTTTGGCAGGACGGCTGCACAATCATGTGTGAACAGGGAGTACAGCAGTGGCGATAGTACACACCCCTGTGGGGTGCCCGTGTTGAGAACGACAGCCGCTGAATAATTGTTATCGACCCTCACAGTCTGTTTGCGTTCTAGAAGGAAATCCAGGATCCAATTACAAATTGAAGGAGGGAATTTCAAATGTTCCAATAATTTAAAATGTAACTGTGAAGGAATAATAGTGTTAAAAGCTGAGCTATAATCGATAAAATGTACGCGGGCGTAGGCACACTTCCTCTCCAGGTGAGCCAGGGTCCCATGTAACCATATAGAAATAGCGTCTTCAACCGATCTGTTCGTGCGATAGGCGAATTGCGAGCGATCAAAACCTTCGGGTAAAAGTGATTTGATAAAAGACAGGATAAAACGTTCAAATGTTTTCATCGGTACAGATGTAAGCGCGACAGGTCGATAGTCGTTCAAGCCAGATACTTTGCCCTTCTTTGGGATGGGTACTATGATGGCATCTTTGAAGAAATTGCAGAAATACAGTCAAAACAAATCTTTCTTCATGGTGCACTGTCTTTATTTTTTCTTGCGTGTCTTAACGTGTGGTGTCTAAATCATGTTAAAACATCTATCAAACAAATACTGTGAACAACTTTCAATCTACAACATTTCTTAAAATCCTTCATAGTAAAGCAAAACTTTCAAATGAATCTACGTGGCTACTACAACCACTAGTACTAATCAAAGCAATTGTGCAAACAATGAATAGATGTAACACCTTGTAGCGGTGTGATGAGTAGTAGGCAAGAGTTTTCTGAAGAAGGGCGTTCTAGGCTAGGCTCTAGCCTAGCTCGATAGCAGGCACATATCTTGCACATCAAAATTAACCTACACCGCAATTGACACACTCGATCAGACATCTGATAAATGTGAACCAGGCCAGTAATAAAGTAATTATAAACATGTTTGAAGAAATGACAAATAACTTGATCAAACATTGCTAGGACTGAATGTTGCACTGCAGAATAAGCATATTACTGACAAGTAAACCCATAAATCTAACCGGAGCAGGTGCTTGCCGATTTTTAACACAGCACAGTGCTAGTATAGTATTGTGAGAACCTGTAATTTTGCGATATTTGCTGACACACTGCTTTAGTGTTGTTTTTGATAGGTTAGGCTATTTTTCAAAAGCAGATTAGTTGTGGTGCTAGCTTGTTGTCAAGTAACCGCAACTCAGGTTTTGAGCGCGATTAATCAAACCTCCAAAGTGTAATCGAGACTACTGGCGATTAATCGATTACGACTATCAGTACTACTCTGAACCTTGCCTTTGGAGTTAAATGAAGGTACATAATATCATTCAGACATATTCAAAATATTGTAAACTTGATTATCATTTTGCAGGCACTGTTGGATATTTACCTGATGGAAAATGTACCACAGTTCATCAAGCAATGCATTGTGGGATACATGCTCTTGGATATTGAATCTACTTTAGGAGATTCTGACAGCAATCAGGTAAGGTTCAGCTATTCCTATGTGTCATCTAAGATATCATTACACATTGATGTAACTTCTACATGGTTCCATAGATTGCAGTATTGAAGCACCAGGAATAACATAAGCTATGAAGAAGGAAACATATTTACCTTAACCTACTCTGTATGTTTAAGTTTTGGTTTCCAATATCCATTTACCACACATGAGGTGAACCAGGGGCATTTGTTGGCCCTGTAAATAAAACCATCTGTGTGGTTTACTCATAGCCTAAATGGCTACCATTAATGGGTAGAACTTGAACAGTGTATTTACAACTTGTCTCATGGATATTAGATTACAGGAATTTCTTAATTGCAAATTACACAATATTACAGTAGCAATGAAGTTGTTTAGCTGAGTAGTGTTCCATCTGGGATGCACAGAAAGTGTACAAGAGCATCTTGAATGGCTCATTTGGTCAGCAAGTGATATATTGAAAGAAAATTGTACAATTCAGTGGTTATATTTTGTTCATGTTAATGTATTAGTGGTTGACATATCTTGACACTAGTTTATATGTTCCTCAGCTGATTGAGCTCAGAGATTGTAGGAATAATTGTTTCATGTTTCTTTTCTTACAGCTATCTGAGCACCTTCGGAAGTTTGACTCATCCTTGTCCATCCCAATTGGCCAAACCAAACTAATTCATGCCTATTGGTTATTAGATCACAGGGACTTCTCAGTGAGTATAATGACATAATAAAACTGTTGTAAGGACTGTACCATTTGTAGAAGCAATAAGTTTTGCTGGTTGATGAGTAAGTATAGATGTCAGGTAGTTAGACTCAAGGTATAAGTGGATTGGTGTTTGTGCTGAAGGCTCAGTAACCTTTGCAATCGTGCTGGTGTGTGTTTGTTTTTGTATGTGACGGCCAGATTGTGAACATAATATCTCAAGAAGCACAGGTTGAGTCAATGTCATGCTTGGTAGGTAGATGCTCCATGATGTATTGATGTGCCCTATTGTTTGTGGTTCCCATCTTCTGTATATTGATGAGTGGACGGGGCTTAAGGTAAATTTCTTAAATGGCATACTTGGTATGGTGCATTTGATAATAGGTACATGGTCATATAATCAAGAAATTTATTCTCATTATTCATGAATGGACATTGCTAGAGTGTTATCACAGTAAAAAAGCTTTTAAACACTGATTCTCAATACCAACAAGTTGAATCAATGTCATACTGGGAAGGTAGATGCCCCATGATATGTAGATGTGCCCTACTGTTTGTGGTTCCCATCTCATTATTGAGTGGGTCGGGCTGAACATCCAATTCTTTAAATATCAATCTATTCAACAGTATGTCTGCTTTAGTTCATACTTGGTATAGTGAACATAGTTAGGTCAAATTCAGTTCAGTTAAGCCTTTTGATGGGATTCTATAAGTCTTTAACAGAACATACAGTCATCCAGGAAAGTTCAAGGAAAGTAGTATTGTGTAGTATTGTGTAGTCATGTGTAGTATTGCTCTAAGCACACTCAATTTGCCCTTATCCAGTTTCACCCTATCAGCTTCAAGGGGTCAACAGGTCATCTCAAATGGTGGCAAAAGTGGCTCAAGGTGTCAAAAGGTTATCTCCATTGTTCTCAAATTGGCAATTTTTTGCATGATATATACCAGATGACTTGTACATTGTCAAATTGTTTCCCAGTGCATATAAACAATTTCAAGTGGAGCACTCACTCTATAACAACAGAAAGGATTTGCATTAAGGAAATGAAATAAAAGTTTTATAGTGTAAGATCCTTTTTTCACCACACTTGGTATCTTTATTGGTAACATTCTTGTGCCAGTTCGTACAAATTTAAAGTTTAAAATCCTTACCAGTGAATTAAATGGTTGATGCATGTTGTCAACATGATACCTGATACCTTTCTTTATATGTTGCAACATTAGTCAATAGATAATCCTCTTCATTTTGGTGTGCACAAATTCATGTATGGCTTACCGCACTATGAATATGTTTAGGCATCAAAACCACTTAACGTTTCAGTTTTCTGGTTAGTGGTTCATTGTGTCATGCACATTTGTCTGTGAAATATCAAGCTTTGGACTTGTTGGTTTCTTCATTTTTTTTATTCTAAAGATATTTTTGGAAAAAGATGACTTGGCCATAGAACCACTATATTTAGCAACCTCTCTTCAGCCTGTCTTCTCTTAAAATATTCCAATGATTATAAAGTTCTTGTTCAAGAAACTTGAGCATTATCTTGGGTGAAATAACACACCAGTATATTGTCATTGCAATATCAACCATAATGTTTTGCTTATTTCATCTGCTGGTGCATTTTATGACAATTTTTCATCATGTTGCATTTTCAGGAAGCCTTGAACATGTTGCTAGACCCAATGACAAATAACAATCTGTCCTCATGGCAACATGGAACCATTATTCGTTCCTTTCTTTACCACGGAGAGGGACAGAAGGCCTTGCAGTATGTCCGAGCAATCAGGCCCTCCCTTACAACACCAGATGACATCAAGCTGCATCTGACTGTGCTTTTAGCTAACGGGTGATTAAACATCTTATTATCTAAAGTCTCTCAAACATAAAAACCATGCATCTGACTGCTAGAGATCAGAAGACTGCTAAAGACCAATAGACTGACTGAGACCATTATACTGACTGAGACTAATAGACTGACTGAGACCATTATACTGACTGAGACTAATAGACTGACTGAGACCATTATACTACTAGAGACCATTAGACTGCTAGAGACCATTAGACTGATTGGGACCAATAGACTGACTGAGACCATTTGACTGCTAGAGACCAATAGACTGACTGAGACCATTTGACTGCTAGAGACCAATAGACTGCTAGAGACCAATAGACTGCTAGAGACCATTAGACTGCTAGAGACCATTAGAGTGCTAGAGACCATTATACTGACGGAGACCATTAGACTGACGGAGACCATTATACTGACTGAGACCAATAGACTGACGGAGACCAAGACTGACGGAGACCAATAAACTGACAGAGACCAATATACTACTAGAGACCAATAGACTACTAGAGACCAATAGACTACTAGAGACCAATAGACTGCTTAAGACATTCTCTGTGTCATCTTCATAAACACCATCTATTTAATGAGAGACATGGGTAGTTGCTAGGGCCTGTGGGCTAGTATAGTGTAGCTGACCGATATGTTTAAAAGGAATTTAAAGACACACCTGTTTTCTGCTGCATTTAGTGTGTAATTTGCTGTAGTGATAGGTTGTATAGCGCCACTGGATACTATGTTGTTCTGTATAAGCGAGCACTTTCTATTTTGTAATGATAGTAACCATCCATAAGACAGTGGTTGACAGCAAACCCCTCTTAATTCACTTATGGTTCTATGTTGCACTAAGTAGAATGATAATGTCATTTTTCTTGGTATAAAAACTTGAAGTATATTGAATTATCATTTATTTGTAGTCTTACTGGTGAAGCATTCAACTTCCAGAGAGACTATCATGATGAAACAACATCTGAAGAACTTTTAAATCACCTGTTCCTTGGATCACAGCAAAGTAAGTCACAGCTCTGTAAGATTATTAGTATGAAATCATTTTCAGTATAGCCATGTCAAAATACCTTAACTTAATGTAACTTTAAAGTTTGGCAGTGAACTATTCTAAAACTGTTAAAACTTGATTGTTAATATTGCAACTTTAATGACTTCATAATAAAACAGTATCATATGTTAAAAATGCCATTTTTTTTTCTCTCTCTGAATGCTCAGCAACAACAATGGATCAATTATTAAAACTGCCATTTCAAGATAGAGAGGAAGTCACTCTGAAGAAGTACCTTGAAGAGAGCTCAGAGCCTAACTCCCAGGAGATTCTAGTGATGCATTTATTGCAGAGAGCACAATTTGTGGAAGCAACTCGACTCAACTCTAACCTCAACCAACAGATGATGATGGTAAGTCCCATAAATTTATTTTAGCTGTCAGTCATTGCTACTCTCAATGGAAATCAATGATGCAGAGCTTTGAGTCTTGCTGCTTCTGCCGGGCTTTGAATTGATACATCACCATTGCTCTCATTATACGTTCTGTTTGGCAGGACTAGATATCACTGTACGTATCTGTTGACAATTTCCTTACTTTCTCTCATCATTATTGACTGGGTATGTTGCTCACCAAGCTTCATTTAGTTAATTTTTCCTCATTAACTCCATCTAGGTGATATACACTGGTATTTTTAATTTGTTGATGATATTATTATTATTATTATGAATCTTATCTCATACTAGATGGAGGCCGATGCCGCATCCAGGGAGAGAACTCTCTCTCGTAACATCATTTTGGAAAAGTGTCAAGAAGTGATGCCAGCTGTCCAGAGAAAACTGGCCTTTAGTCCAGAAGTTAAGATATCAAGATCGAGAGGGATCCGCCATGAAGGTATCTCTATAAATTATCCCACTCTAATAAATGTTACCAGTTTTACATTAACTGGTCTGTTTGTTAGCTTGTAAATATGTTTGCTCTCCATTTTCCTCCTGTTCTGGTAGTTTTGTCATTGGAAACTCACCAACAGTTGGTGATTTTCCATGACCAGTCAGTGTTAAAATTTCTTATGAAATTAAAAAAAAACCAGCTTGTTTGCAGAATGGCTGTAATGGAACTGTTTGAAATTGTATTGTTTTTATCGAATAATGTTGGGATGAAGGAATCCGATTTGCAATGATGTTCATTTTGGGAAACAGTAGAAAGAAATTGACCATTGTGTATTAATGAGGATGTCAGAGCAACACAGGTAGCTATAATCTTAGTCTTGTGCAATTGCGTGTGGTCCATAAAGCATGAATCTCTCGTATTTCTTAAAAATTAAATGGTTTAAGTTTTGCAATTGATTCAAGATTTGTTGGCACAAAGATTCACCAATTACATAAATGTTCATGTAGTTATGACCATGTGTTTGTACTGTATAATGTCATGCAACTTTATAGACGGTTTTGTTCAGACAACCAGATTTACTGTCAGGACAAATAAGTTTTAGGTTTGAGGCGTCCGAACAGATGACAAAGAAAAATTTCTTAAAAGTTTGCCCTGCATCTATGAGAACTAAGTGGTTCAAATTGTTTGACTTCTCCAAAGTGATTATTATAAAGTGCTTAATGAAATGCAGAAAATCATGTGTCCCACACACTTTATTTTAAGCATCAATATTGAAATATTAATATTATTATTGGAAACGATTAATTTTATTGTATTTTCTTTTATTACATTTTTGTGAAATAATTGCTGTCATACAATTGCTTTAAACAGCTTAACAGATTTACATGATGATGATCAACTACAATGTCAGAATTGTTTCAAGACCTTTAGTACTTTAGTACCAATGTTGATTTGTCAGTGATCTCTGTATTATGTGGATAGTAGTATCAAGAAGCATTCATACAGAGGTTTTAAGCAGTAGAGAATCATAAACTTGGATGATGAGGAGCATCGATGACATAGTTGTAAACTTCTTTGTTTATGTTATTGTCTATTCATGCCTATCCTTGCCTCTCCCACATTAAAATGGCTGGGATTTGAGTAATGAACTCGAGACAGCTTGCTATGAAAAACTCTTGCATTTAAAAGGTAAACCTATTTGAAGTTCATTGTTTGTGTATGTTTGTGAATTTTTTCTTCCAGTTCCACCACCAAAACCCTTATCAAGCAAAATAAATCCAGCTAAGACCAAGCAGGTGATATCACATGCACTACTAATGAATGGAGTTTTGGACAAAATAGCAGAGGCCAGGGAATGTCTGAAGGAAGAACAAACACCAACAAATAGGTGTGTTTGATATTCTTAGAGGAACTTTAGGGTATATATAGGTATTGTCTAGGAAACTATTGGGAGTGTAAATCAGAGGTCATTTATGCAACAGTAAATGATGTGATTTTGTTGTTTGTGTGTTTTCCAGATTGGATATTCTGTAGATGCATGTCACATTATATTCTTTCTTTCTTCATATTGGTGTATTCCATATTGTTGTAATGTCTTTGTACATACTGAGTCATGTCTTTCCAAACTCATGTCATTTCATGTTGAAACCACTACATATTTATGTTTGTTTTGATGTCATTTTGTAATGGATTGATGTTGTAGAGTAATTTCATTCTTCAAGACACTTATATGTTGCTTGAAGTAAGTTTCAAGTAAGAAGGTTGTTTGATTTTGTTTGAATATTATTTCAGAATTATCATTAAGTATTTTAATTTGAATGTCATACTTGTATCCTTACAGCCCCCTCAGAGCAGAAGTGGACATGGAGCCTTTTGTGGGTATGCCAATAACACACAGTTCCAAAACAAGAAAGAGGTTTGTGTTTTTGTCTTGAACCTCATCTAAGACAGCTCTGAATCTTTACCATATAACATCTGCCCCTTACAGATCACTAGTGTTAGTAAACATACATGTGTTTATAATAACCTTAATAAGAGGTATGTTTAGTTAACTCTGCTGTATTATCTTGTTGAATTGCATTTGAGACAATTTTCTTGAACTTAAAAACATGCAAATACTTTTGCAAAAAATATTGTTACTTTATGACATGAGTTTAACAATGGCTGATAACAAACAACATTTAGTCCAGTCTAAAACACTTATTTGGCAATGGACTGAACACATTCTATTTGGCAATGTACTGAACACATCATATTTGGCAATGTGCTAAACACATATTTGGCAATGTACTGAACACATCATATTTGGCAATGTACTGAACACATCATATTCGGCACATAAGGATTGGGCTTTGATGTTCATTGCAAGTTTCCTGTCTGTGTTCATGTCATTGACTTCTGTTGTACACTGCTTTGAAGTTTTAGTGATGCTATCATAACCCTAAACATTGACAATGACCAACATTAATATGTTGCTTTTGGTTATTGATTCCTTGGCAAGGGCAATCATATCTATGTAATGGTAGCAGTGTTTCTCATATATGTGTGTATGTAATGCCTTGGTTAGTAACACTATAACTCAAAACATAAATGGTGTTAAAACTTCATACTTGGTGTGTTGATCACCTTAGTGAGTACAAGAACAGTCTTGTTTTCCGAGAAGGTAAAAGGTTGTTTAAGGTCAACAGAGATTTGAGTCTAACCAGACAGCAAAACTGCAGTGCACACAATTTGAGCACTAGTGACCCCAAATGACCTTTGACCTCCACGAAAACAATAGGCTTCTTGAACTCAACTTCTAACAACTACATATTAAATAAAAGATTCTTCCAAGATTACCTTCCTGAGATATCGTGTTTACAAGGTTTTCACAATTTGACCCCTGGTGATCCCAAATGACATTTGACATCCTAAAACACAATATAGGCTTTTTTCTCAATGTGGTACTCCTACACACCAAATATGAGATTGTTCCAAGCTCCCCTTATTGAGATATCTTGTTTACAAAGTTTTCACAATTTGACCCCTGGTGACGCCAGATAACAATTGACATCAGAAAACAGTAGGCTTCTTCTACTTAATGTGATACTCCTACACACCAAATAAGAGCTTGGTCCAAGCTTCCCTTCTTGAGATGTCATTTTTACAAGCAAAGCGTCACACACACACATACAATGGATACACATGGATACAAATGGTGTACTGTTTTGTGTTTGGTGGAGGTTAAAACTTGAAAATCTGTGTACCGTTCAAGTAATTTTTTATTATTAAACATGGCAGGGAGTCACTAACCCCACTGGCTCTTTGGTTTCAGATATTCTACAGCATTTGTGTACCCTGAACAGACAGAGCTTAATTCAAGTGCATGGCAACCTTCAACAGCGCCCTCACACTTCCTTAATCGGACCAGCGGATCAGCATCAAGATTGGAAATGACCAACAATGTGAAGGCCAAGAAAAGGTACCGTTGTGTACTTGTGCTATGGTGCATGCATTCGTGATGGTGTTATTTTATATTGGTCATACATAGCTGTGTTATGATGTTATCACAATGGTACATTCATGGTTCCATGATATTGTTATGTTATAATATGAGCTCAATGTTAAATATCTAGCTATGTGATTGTGTAATTAAAGATGTTAAAAACAATAATACATCATTGTTGCATGTTGGTAATGTTATCACATCTTGAGAATAAATCAGATTTGTAATTGTGCAATGAGGTTGTTTTTTACTGTTATTGAACACAAACATACATTTGTTCAATCGTTATATAATATTTTAATCTGCAGGTCAATGGTTGATTATTCTGGTGCTAATGCGATGTCTCTTCTCCAGACACCCATAGTGCAGAAGGTTAGTTATAACTGTAACACTGCAGGCCTGTTTTGTAGGAAACATCTAGGTCCAAAGGGTGGCTTGTACTTCAAATTAGGTTGTCCAAATGGTAATAGGGAATAAGAACAAATTCATCACATGCCATACCATAATGTGTTAAACCAACTGCAAATCTATAAAAGCTTGGTAAAAGTGTATTACATTTGACAGATCATGGACCAGCGACAATAAAACTAAATTGCCTTAGAGACTTCTACCTTCTCCCTGGCAATGTCTTAAGCTTTGTACACCAACCGAGGAAAACCGTATTTGTACAAACAAATTGTATATTGATGAAGTTCTAGCAAAGAGAAGAAAAGCATCATTCTAAAATGTAGCACATAGCAATGATAAATCAACAACAATTTTATAATATTTATGGCATGCAAGGGATGTTGAACATAAATAAGAGGAACATTTGAGATAAATAAGGGCAGAAATATTGATACAAGTAAAAAATATCCTGATAAAAATGGAAATTTTGATATAAAACAGGACGAACCTTTTGGACAAAAAGTTCAAATTCTGAAAGGAAAAGTCAAAATCTGGATATAATGAAGGAAAATGTTGGCAGTGAAAGGGGAAAGTTTTGACATAAAAATCTGGAAATCGTGATGCAAAATTTCCAGATTTTTTATTCAAATTCTTATGGGGGAAGTCCCAAATGTCACCAGCTTGCCCCCAATCCCACTTCTTAGTATCTCACTACATCTTCCCTTTGTATTGTGAAGTATAGGCTAAGTTGTTCTTGTTAAGTTTTCAAATCCAGAACAAAGTTGTGAGTAAACTGATTGCCTGTCTGTTCTCTTATTTGTGTATTGTTGGTGTACTGTTTTACTGTTGGTGTACTGTTGGTGTACTGTTGTGTACTGCAGTGTACTGTTGTTATGTTGGTGTACTGTTGTGTACTGTTGGTATACTGTTGTACTGTTGGTGTACTGTTGGTGTACTGTTGTATATTGGTGTACTGTTGTGTACTTATTGGTGTTTCAGGCTATAATATAGTAGTCCTCATTCTCATTTCCCTTTGAGAGCATTATAGGCAAGGACCAAATGTAGTGTGTTTTTGATTGTCACAATAAACATGAATTGTTTTGCCCTTTCAAATAGGTAATCCACCATCATTATCAGCCTTGAGCGATTTGAAAAGTTACCTATGCCATCATTGTTATAAGCTGTAGGGTTTTATTTTTGGTCAGTTTTGTAACTGATTGTGGTATTTGTTTCACTTTTTATTTTCACACCATGTTTTGTGAATTGTGCTGAGATTGATGTTAATGATGGATGTTACTACAGAAGAATAAATTATGACATCACAAAAGAACATGTTACCACAGATTGAATTGATATTAACCTCAAAGTGCCACCCTTACACGCTTACATTAGAACTAAGCTTGTACTGTAAGTACTCTAGATCCAATAAGTCATGATTTTAACTTCATTACTCTTTGGCAAGCAGAGAGATTTAATAGCTCTCAGTATACAAATCAGTTTGACCTTCAGATGAGTTTAAACATGTGGTTCAGTGCCCTCTGTACACCAAGATCAGATTTTGTAAGTACAATGCCAATTATGTGAGTGCGGAAGCTTGTGGTAAATTTTTACCTCTAAAAGATCTGTGTAAATCAGGATCTAACCTAAACAATTAAAACAAAGTTACAAAAGTAATGCAGATTTTTGACCACTGGTTGTGCTTCTATGAACTTGGCAACAATTTTGTTCTGTTTCTGTTTCTGTTTTAACCTGTTGCCTATACACATGCTTCACTAACAGTTATGCTTCACTTCACTTGAAAGAACAGCAAAAGTTTGTCATTCTTGCTTTAAAATATGTAAGATGCCATTCTGTTTATGTTTGGTATATGATTTATTATTAACTGTTACAGGTAGCTTTAACTGTGTTTCACAGTCCAGTGATCTTTCTAGTTGTCAGTATTCTGTTTCATTGGTCTTTGCTGAAACAAATAAAGTAGGGAATATTTAGAACAATTGTCTTGATATCCACTATCCGGTTAAAGCAACCCTTCACCAGATTACCACTGGCATGGTTGTGTCATGTGCCTAGTCTAGATTAGGAGTTCAAGTGAGGTCAATGTTAACATGTAGCACAGCGTGGTAAAGCAGCACTGAGGGGCTGAGGGGTATTTCCGACTGCTAGTCTGCAGAGAGAATCTCTATTAGTTTGAAATTAATTCAGCCTTCATGCAGTAGGAGTTACAGCTTGTCTTTTTGTGTGGTAACTTACCTATGTCACAGCTGATCAAGGAGACCAATGTATCCACATTTACCTTCTCTCTCCCAACTACAGTTCATCATATAAAGTGGTTTTGTTCAATGTACTAAATGGTCAATGCAAATAAATCAAATACCTCCATACCCAATTAAACTGACATATAAATGTGTCATCTTCCAGTGTTCAATGCACAGTTAGAAGGCCTAGTGGCTTCTCAACTTTTCCAGGTCTCAGCATTTTTTGAAAGTATCACTGTGACAACATGTGTGCTGTATCCTATACATATAATTGCAAGTTACATTAAAAGTAAGTTTGAAACAGCTATACAATAGCTTTCAGTATGCTATAAGGTTTCAAGTAGAGCACATCAATTATTTTTCAGCGAACACCAAAGCGAGTTCAAGAAGAACGTGTTACAACAACCCCTCAGTCCATCTTGAGGGTCAGACAGGTGGTACGTAGGTCACCTAGTCCTGCCAAAGTAGCAGTCACAGACTCTCCTCTCCCTCCACTGGTACCTGGTAAGTCTGCTGTAGGAGATCAAGAAACATTCATGTCAGTGGTCACTCTTATAAAAACAAGGCTGACCACCATGAAACACAGTCACTGCAATGAATCATTCCTTCTGACTATTTGTCTACTATTTGTCTACTAATCACACTCGTTACTATATTTCCTCTTGTAGTGTCTCTCTTGTCTGGATGGCTTGGCTTTGATAGTGCTTTAATTCAACTACAGTGTCCAAACTTATATTTATTGAATGATTACTTATGTAATCTCTGTCAGAAGAATTGAAGCATGTATGCTTATAGCTATAACTGTTTCCAGACTAGATTTCATCTAAGAATTGAAGCATGTATGCTTATGGCTATAACTGTTTCCAGACTAGATTTCATCTAAGAATTGAAGCATGTATGCTTATGACAATAACTGTTTCCAGACTAGATTTCATCTAAGAATTGAAGCATGTATGCTTATAACTGTTTCCAGACTAGATTTCATCTAAGAATTGAAGCATGTATGCTTATGGCTATAACTAGAATTGAAGCATGTATGCTTATGGCTATAACTGTTTCCAGACTAGATTTCATCTTGCTTCTCATATGGCTTGAATTATTTTTAAGCATTTAATCTGTAGACTTGACATTACTTGCTTCTTATAAATCCTAGTTTGTGTTTCTACTTTCCCAGAGTTTTCCAGTGCAGACTTTACGTTGCCGACACCACCAAGAATCAGACGTCATCTGTCCTCTAGAGGTACATACATCTTCCATTGCATGCTGTAATCATCACTGCCATATGTTAGGTCAAATAAATCATGCTCAATTGTTTCATTTTTGTGTGTGTCTCGTCGAACAGCTTTTGATTAGCATCTGCATACGTAATGATAGTTAAGATTAAGATATCGTGTTGCAGTAATCAAATCACTAGCTAATTTGAAAAGTAGAAAGACTCTTCTGATTAATGTTTCTCTGTCTTTTGTTTTGGCTTTTACAGCTGATGATATCGAGCAGAAAGTCACTGCTCCCCCCACCCCTCAGAAACAACTACGATTCACAGATGACACCAGGGGGGCTACACCTTCTCCTGACATCCTACAAATGTAAGTTAAAGATGACTTTAATTCAGCCCATGTAACATTCTACACTGTTTAAAGGTCATGTTTACTGATCATACAGCAGTCTTAACTTCACTGCTTTCTGAAATTGTTTGCACATGCCAGCGAAAGTAGTACAAAACTACAAAGATTGGTGAGAATAGTATTATGAAAATATAGGATTTAATTTGTGTGTTGTACTTCCACAGCAAATCCTTGTAATAATGTTAGCACACCATGACTATTTACAATTGGAATTCTTTGAGATCAATGCAAGTGAAAGTCATGCCTGACTATCCCAACCAGAATTGAAGTCCACCTACCCAGATGATAATCTGTTGGATATGGGATATTTAATAACAAGGATTGGCTTTTATACTTGAAAGCAAGCAATTGTTGATATGGTTTTATTTTGTTCACTTAAGGGAGGGTAGTTCCAGTGAACCATCTCCAGAGGAAGGAGAGAAGTCTTCAGAGAAGGGAGCATATCCAGAATTTAGCACCCCACCCTTAGGATCTCCATTAAGGGACGTAGAGAGTAGAGGGGAACCAAAGGTAATATTTGAAGATACGATGAAGGAGACCCAGAAACAGGAGAACATGGAAACTGACAAAACATTTGATATTGCAAGTTCTATACCAGTTGTCAGGGGAACAGCATTACATAGTCTGGAGCTAGTAGATGAGGAGCTAGTAGATGATGCCCAGAACAAAGAGGAGGATGGAGAATCAGGGATAAAAGAGACCAGTGACTTGGAAAATATGCAAGAAGAGGAATTCTATGATGTTGAAAACACTGAGGATCTGTTAGTGGAACAGCACTCTCAGGAGCAAGGGGGGCAACAAGGGGTGCAACCGTCTGAAGATGCAGAACCAGTGATGGAGGAGCAATTGAAGGAACTGGTGATGGACCAATCAGAAGAGGTAGAAGGAGATAAGACATCACCAGCCACACTGGTTGAGCAAGACTTGCCTGAAAAAGTACCTCCAGCAGAGGAAGATGAAATCGCTAATTCTGAGAGGAATGATGAAATAAGTAAAAGTGGTGATATTAACTATGAAATGCCCCATCAGGAACTAGCACCCCCCTTGGCAGGTTCAGGTGATGTCACAGAGCATCCAGAGGAAAGCTTAAAGGAAGATGAAGATGAACTTGCAATGGAAACAGATGAGAAAGAAGAAGATGTCAAAGAGGATCAGGGACCAGAGGAGGAAGAAGAGAGTGAAATTACATTTAATTTTGCTCTAAGGAAGGAAGAACCTGCGGTATCAGCTGAACAAGAAAATCAGAGGCAAGAAGAATTACAAGGTGAGTTTGACAGTTTGATCTCAATGTTTGGATTATTGTTAGAATTAAATGTACCATTAAACTTGCAGTTACCAGAATATCTTGTGTACACACATCAAGTCATTACCTCAGTATTTATGCCCATTAGAAAATGCCCATACAAACAGATATTATGTTAGTCCCAAATCAAAGAGTTAAATATAGTGTTTGGCCTATCAATACACTCATCAGAAGTTACTACACATGCCAGAACTAGAAGTAAAGTAGAAAGATAGTTGTAAACCGGACCAGAAATAAAACTTTCAAATTTCAGATTAGGAGTAATGCCTTTTTCATGTCAAGTAAATGACTTACTAAAAGTAAAACCTACAGTAGAGTATCCATAGCATTATGTAATACCTGCAGGAGAAAGGTAGTTAGTAATACCTGCAGGAGAAAGGTAGTTAGTACTACCTGCTGGAGAAAGGTAGTTAGTACTACCTGAAAGGGAAAGGTAAATCGTACTAAATGCAGGGGAAAGGTAGTTAGTACTACCTACAGGAGAAAGGTAGTTAGTAATACCTGCAGGAGATAGGTAGTAATACCTACAGGTGAAAGGTAGTAATACCTGCAGGAGAAAGGTAGTTAGTAATTACCTGCAGGAGAAAGGTAGTTAGAACTACCTGAAAGGGAAAGGTAAATCGTACTAAATGCAGGGGAAAGGTAGTTAGTACTACCTGCTGGAGAAAGGTAATTAGTAATACCTACAGGAGAAAGGTAGTTAGTAATACCTGCAGGAGAAAGGTAGTTAGTAATACCTGCAGGAGAAAGATAGTTTCCTGATATAAGTCAATATACATTCCCTTCCTTGATATCATAACACATGTGTGTTATTATTCTGTTTCTTTCTAGGTTCAGAGAGTGTAGATATGGCTGCGTTTCCACAGGAGTATGGAGATGGCTGTTACCCTTCTGATTCCCTACCCAGACCCCCCATCCATCCATTACCACATCATATAGACTCTCAGTGGCCTTCAAGAACCAGTCCAATCAACTTTTCACCAGACAGATTGTACCAAATGAGAGAACCACACCCATTCCCAACCCCACCACAGAGAACCAATACTGAGGAAGAGGGAGAAGGAAGCTTGCTTCTAAGCTCACAGAAGAGTGCTTTTGTTTCTGACCACCAGGTACCTGATTTGGCAACATCTCAAACCCCCTCAGGTTTGGGTCTTGTCCCCCAGATGGACCAAATCAGTCAAGGGGCATCTCAGAGAAGGACTCCATTTAATATGTCTCTGCGCTCACAATCCAGGACAGTGTCTCCAGCTGTACAACCACAGGGTTTCATACAAGAAAGTAAGTGCAGTATTTATGGTTACCTTCTCAGTTTAGTTGGCTGGCATTATTGCACTGGTTAAAGACAAGTTCCTTACAGTTAGTGGCTGACTTAACAACTAGGTGCACAAAGATTTACGGTTTGAAGTTGGTAGAAACAGCAACCATTCTAAAGGAATAAACATTCATTGATTAAATACTTTAACTGAATTGTTTGTTTGTCAATAGATACAGTATTAACTCATTTGTCATGTCAAAGTTATCTGGTGTCCGACAGGAATGATAGTGTGTAAGCCTTATTTGATGAACAATAGATAAAACCAAGGCAGGGCTTTGGTTCTGCTATATTGACCTATTGTAACAACTACCAACTGGGTGATATGCCTTTAATTCAAAACAATGACCTCATTAAACTCCCATTATGCAGATTCACTGTTGGTTGTTTCAGGTGCATCTGATGATTTTGCTTATTTGAATAGTTTCCCTTCATTTGCATATATTCCTTTCAGTACACTGTTTTGTAATATGACTTGTGTGACAACAAGGAGTATAGTATTTTACTCATATGTGCATTAGCTATGGTGATGTGTCTTACACATTGATTTATGATGTTTGTGATTTGCATAATTTGTAAGTTGAATTTGTACAAAGTTTGCCTGCTTTTGTTATATTATGATGACTCTTTTTGTTTCAGTACCAGATTCAAAAGATGAAAATATTTTTCAAGTGGAGGCTGAAGCAGAACAGGATGCAACAGAGAAAACTTCCTCTCTCCTGGAAGAGAAGAGCTTGGAAAAGGAAAAAGAGGCTGAGAGGCAGACCATACAAAGTAAGAATCTGAGGAGAGCATTAAAGAGCTGCTCTATCCTTGTGTGTGTTTGTAAGAATCTGAGGAGAGTAACTGAAGCACTTAGGTCCTTCATGTGGGTTGGTAGGCCATGCAATTTATACTAATTTATACTTCTGTGTTACTAATTTGAAAGATGCTTGTTGTTGAGTGAAACATGGATGATCTGTATGTCTGCTTGCCTGTGTTTCAAAATTGATATGTACTCAATTTAAACTCATTTGAGTTGTCACATGAGGGGGGGGGGGGGGGGGTGCTTTAGTAGAATGAATGCATAAATTAGGTCTTGGATTGTTGTAAATGAGGGTGGTCCAAGCATGAAATCAATTGTTTCTCTGATTACAATAATGTGATCAGATGAATGGTGGTTGATGGGCTCTAGTTCATAAACATTTATCAGTCACTGGTAACTTCAACTGCAATATTGCAACTTTTTTGGTTTCTTTTCATTTAGAGACCCCAGAAAAGCCGCAGCCCTCCTTTATTTTCTCTCCGCCTTCCACTCGATCAAAGAGTAGACGCCAATCAAGGACTTTCTTACGCAGAGAGAGCATGGACGAGGATGCCTCCTCATTGAATGCTTTGTCAGGAGATGTCTCTCTTATATCATCAGGTACTAGAGAGAACACCCTTATTTTCTTCCTTAGGTCTAGCATCTGGCTTATACACATCTTATTGACAGAAGTGGCTTGATTTAATGATAAATTTTAATCCATTGCTATAGTCAACATTTTATTTATATACGGGAAAGTTTTCTCTTGTCTGAATCCTATTCTAAGTATACAATGTTACCTGTTTGTTTCTCTCTTGTGGTAAGTAAAACAGTTGGGATTTAAGAATCCTTCATTTTGGATTATAGTAAAGAAGTAAAAAATTCCAAAATGAAACAGGAATACATCATGCTAAAATGAGACCACAACATGTCAAGTGTCAAAGTTATCCAAGGTTTAAGTTATGTTTAGTTTATGTTTAGTTTAAGTTATGCAAGGTTTAAAGGGCAAGGAAATATAATGCTGGTGTGAAACCTTAACATTGTCATTTGTTGAATACAATTCAAACTAGCCTTGAACTCATGGGATACTACAGTGTATGGGATGTGTTTAATGCAGCACGGTTTATCAAAGTCTGCCGTGAACTCATGGGATACTCCAGTGTATGGGATGTGTTTTATGCAGTACGGTTTATCAAAGTACTTGAAGGAAATTTTTAGTGACAAAAGGGATCCAGTCCTTCCGTTCAAATCATTTTTTGTCTTTGTATCGTCATAAGCCTTGTCCTGTGATGAATTTTAGTTTCTGTGATACAGATGGCCCGTCCTGCCAGAAAATTCTAATCTAACAATGACTTACGTCGAGACGTGACGTCAGTGCGGCACATTGGTCAGAATTGATCTGATCTCACTCTAAGCTTGGTCTTGATGCAATACACAGGAATGTCTATTGACTTCGCGTACGGCTGTGATCAAAAAAATCTCTCAAATAACAAATATCTGATGAACATATTTTGAAGAAGAACTAGTTATGGAATTCTGGAATGTTTTAACTCTCCAAAAGATTGCTAACTTGCAACTTCACCGGGAAATTTCTATCTAAATTGCTATTTTACTTTCAGAAATTTTAACTTTGTACTGGCTAATGATAGCATCACTAAAGCCCCCAAAACAAAGTGCCGCAATGATGTCACAGCGCTCATTGTTATCCACTGTTCAAAATATATTAGATTACGTTGACACAAGGTTCAAAAATACCCTTCTCACGAATCATATGATGAAATTATGGAGTTTTTTGTATGCTCAATAGACTGCCACTAAAATATTCCATTGAGGCCTTAAACTTAGGAAAAAAAATCAATTCAATGAAAAAGATGATTGCATTGATAAAGTACTATTGTTGTTATTGTTTAAGTAACAGCCTGTGAATACCACAGCAGATGAGTCAGCTTTGACCTATTTCTTTTACATTGTAGTTGGTTCGTCGTCAATGGCTTCACCAACACCTCGTTCTACTAGAAAGGGGCGCCGTTCCATGACCCCAACAAGTACCCCTGCTGTTAGTGACAAGAGTACGATCTTTGCTGAGAAACAAGCCAAATCAGCAGGAGTTTCCAAGAGACAAACTAGGTATTAATCATTTCATATAAAGGTTTAGGCAGACAAGGTTTTTTATTATCCATAAAACTAGAGATGAACCAGTTAAAAATCATTTGAAAACAAGTTAATTGAGGACCAGTCGCATCCATAAGAACATCTGATGTATTTTTGTTTAAATTATAAAATGGTTAATCAGTATTTAGTTTTCATGCACATGTCTCTGTTTCTAACATTTCAAGATCTAATAATCCCCTTCCAAAACCCCCACCCCCTTCCTAACCCCCCACCCCCACCCCATAGAAAGGTCATTGCATAGATGTGCAGATGCATAGACTGATTGTTTGAGTTGCTGGTGGTAATTATTAGAATACCAAGACTATTTGTCTGCTCTATGTGCTCTGTGGTGTTTGTATTGTGTACATTCTGAAATGACTTTCTAAATTGAAAAGATTCCAAATTTGAGTTAAAATGTTGAATTGGAAGCCACCCGACGTGTAAGTTGTAATCCATAAGCCCTTGCGGGTTTCTCCCACACTTGTGGTTGCTTAAGCGTCGAAAAAATAACTGCTGATTATTATTATTAGTGTCATTACTCACCATGAGCTCACTATGCCTTGCAGCATACAAGTTTTATAGAAGTAGTTGGTAATTCCCCATGAGTGAATTAGTTATTTATAAAGAGGTCCTATGAAGTGGTGTGTACATACCGGTGTTTTCAATTCTTGTCAACAATAGAAACACTACACAAATCTGAATAACAATGGATGGCACTGAAGGTTCGAATCGAAAGGCTATGAGTCATAAAAGAGCTATTGACAAAAGCATGAATTTGTCAAGAGCTAATGAAGCATAAACAAAGAAAAGAATACAGCAATGCAAAAATAGAAAGATATCATGGTTTTATTAGATTGACGTCAATACTTCTTAATTTACATCCTTGTTTGAACACGATCATAATTATTATTAAATCAAATTAGCATGATCATGGTTAATATCTAGATAGTACTTGTTTTTCTGCTATGTCTTTCTGCTGATTCAAAGTTTATTATACGACATACAGTGATAGTAGTAATATATGACTGTTCTCATCATGTCTGTGTAGCGTGGGTAACTTTAAAAGTATACAATGTAAGTGTCCATGTAATGATGGATAATTTACTTTATTAACTAGTTTTCATGAAAGCATTAACACTTTAGTGTCCTCTGCATATTTAAGTTCTTTTGACAATTAAGTACTCTAGAATTCTAAAGGAGGAAAGCTGTTAGCAGCAGCATGAAACACTGTCATCATCGTCAGTTGATATGTACAAGCCTGACAACTCACATTTATTTTAACTAGTCGATATGTACAAGCCTGACAACTCACATTTATCTTAACTAGTCGATATGTATGACAACTCACATTTATCTTAACTAGTCGATATGTACAAGCATGACAACTCACATTTAT
>KN891442.1:7121-21395 GCA_000934455.1 Apostichopus parvimensis
GTATTCATTCTCTTTGGTCCTTGCTCATGCAACCAATGTTTTCTTTCTGGCCCTCAACAAATATAACTTAGAGCTTCCCTCTCCCCCCCCCCCCCAATCATCAGGCCTTCGCTACGTCCCTGAGTATAGCCTAAGCTTTAAAACAATCAGCCTCATCGATATTCGATATTGGAAAATGGAAGTTTCCAAAGGCAGATTCCTGATATTGAAATAGGGTTTCACCTTTAGCCGTTTCTTGTTATTTCGTGTACAATGAGTATCCTGTTTAAGGTCTCATCTTCAAATATATTGGTTCTGAAAATCGTGTCAACAAAATAATGACACAGAAACACAATTTTTTTGGGCCATTTATTATGGCTTATTTATCAATCCAGTATAAACATTCCTTGACCACCCAGTAATAGGTATTCGAAAAGAACTGGACAATAGGGATCTTTCTTTCCTTTTCAATTACACAATTTTTTACCAATAGCCTATATTACTATTTTGCATTATCCATAATGGCGTCTTTATCTTTACGGATTTAGATATGATAACTTATTTATTGAACAAATACAAGAATATACAGTTCACTTTGAATACTTTACAGATTTGTCGCAGTTCGCATACAAATTACATCGTGTTTACTTTAGAAATTGAGATGAAGTTTTGGATAAAATTTCCCAAACCTTTTCCTTCAAGTTTTAGTTTACATTCTTGTGTAAATAAGCTTCGGATTTCTATTCCACTGAAATATCGGCCCGCCGTCATATCCGCGAGTCGACAGCTGTAGGCAAAGGATATATTGACGTAAAAGCCACCGTTCACAAATTTACAATTAGAGTAGGCTGGCGCATGTCTTTCCATACGGTTAACAGTTGTCTGGAAGTTAACCCCAAAGTATGTAATGAAGTGATTGTTTTGGCATATTTCAGAAATTTATGATCGGTAGTTTCCCTTCTGTTTGTACGTAGAAGGATGAATTCACGCACATGATTAAATTGATTATGTTATGGACTATTATAAATCACTGCTATCAATCCAGGTGGCTTTTCTCTATCACATTTAAGTTTCATGTATATACTACCCTTGACAATGATCATAGGTTCATCAGTTGAAGTGGCTGGACTATTTAGTCTACCACACAGACTAATATGTCACTCAGATGTGACACAAAACTCACTATGAAAATATAAACTGGACTCAAATTACATGACATTGTTTGCAATGCAAGTCTGTCAAGGAGAAGTGGTGTTGAATGTCAGTGATGTTGGCATATGACGTTGCAAATATTACAATTAATTAATAATGGATTAATAGTTACATTGAGGCTTGCACTGAGGAGCCGAGCTCATTATCATTTCAGCCTGAAAGGAGAATTGCAGAAAGTTATCACAATTTAAAACTGAACACTAGAATAGGTATAGGCCTATAGACACATTACTAGCATTTAAAGTTTTCTGAGTCTATGATATATCAAGACTAACATTCTGTCTAAAATCATCCTTTGAAGAAAATCATAAAATAAACTTGTAGGTGGTGTGGACTTAAGGAGGAGGATTGAAGGTGATTTAGAACAAGCATTTTTGGAAATTCTTTAGTTAAATGTGGAGATAACTCCGAGAGAGTAGTCGAATGGGTTGAAGTTCAGGTATACTAAGATCTGAACGTTCATGGTATTCGAATTTACAAGTACCATGTTGGTCCAAGCCATCAGCTATCAAGTGGTGAGCACGATATGCCAATTGGAAAGTTTTGTGTCCTAGTAGTGTAGTCTAGCATGCTCTAGTGTCACAGGCTTGGAAACTGATATGAGGAAACAAGTTTAAGTGTAAAAGTCAATGTTAAAAAATCGATAGTGGTATAAGAGGACCTTTTTCAAACAGAGGGCGCTATTCGAGAAAACACTGTTCAAACTGTTACAAGTTAATGTCGTCAAATATTACCATGTTGAAAAGCCGAATCAGAAAGTGTTTTTTTTTTACGAGACGTTCTCATCCTTCACTATACTCAGACATTGACCAATGTTAAATTTGACAATTAAAGGTCTCAGTCAGAGAAACTATCTTGAAGAGAGCAATGAATTGCACCTTATTTCAAGCCTAGCAGTTCAATGAAAACCATACGAGATAATCATGTTATTTTTCTGATATAATGAACCCTTGTTTTAATGGAAGCAGATATTTGCCTGTGGTTGCAATATTTCCACACACGAAGTAATTGCTGTCATGGAAACTAACATATCCTTAAATTATTACAGCAAATTAATGCCTAATTAGCTTCTAGTTATTAACAATATTAATACAAATTATCTACAAAGTTTGGATAAACAACTGATCAACAAATGTACTTCATCATCATCAGCAGAGTTGAAAGAGGTATTATTTTCCTTCCAACACAATAAGCAAAGAGAGCGGTTGCATTCGGACACCACAAAGAATTTGAGGGGTGTGTAAGGGTGGATGGGGGGGGGGGGGGAGAAGTGATTGGTGGTACAGGTGGTATCACCACCTTCTAATATGAGTTTCCTACCCAAGAATAATCAATTACGATAAATCAACAGACACATACAATTTAACTATCGTTGGAATATTTAGGCTTTCGACAGATCGTCCAAAGGTACTCCTTTTGTTCCCAGTTACTGTAGCATCATCTGAGACCAACATACAGAAATAAAATACTTGGTGACTTACACACAACTGACACCAACTTGCATGTTTGTTTTCCCATAAACGAAAACAATCAACAAATTACAATGAACGCAAAACATTTGATAGTGATTGGAAGACAAAGTATTGAGCCAAACGATCTTGGGTAAAATTTGATATTTTTTTTAAAAACAGAATAGTACCTTTATTGACATTTCTTATATTACATGCATAGTCTTGGTCATTAATGAGGGAACTACAAAGAACAATTTAATGAGTCACAAAAGAGAGAGACAGAGAGAAAGAGAGAGGCAAATATAAATTATGATATATGTATTATCAAAGAAACCTTTCACTTTAAATATGATATGGAAGACCAAAACATACAAACTTCAATGACATACAAAGCCTTTAAAATAATGTAAAACAACTTTGAAGTAAACGATTTATTTCAAAATCACTTGAACTGCTTACATTACACTCTGATGTTTCCATCACTGCACATATCGCAATGTATGCGTTAAGTGTAAAACTGCACACATCACAATTTATGTGTTATGTGTGAAACTGCACACATAGCAATGTATGTGTTATTTGTGAAAATGATCACATAGCAATGTATGTGTTATGTGTGAAACTGCACACATCGCAATGTATGTATTATGTGTAAAACTGCACACAAAGTGTTATGAGTGAAACTGCACACATTGCATAGTATGTGTGAAACTGCACACATCGCAATGTATGTATTATGTGTAAAACTGCACACAAAACAATGTATGTGTTATGAGTGAAACTGCACACATCGCAATGTATGTATTATGTGTAAAACTGCACACAAAGCAATGTATGTGTTATGAGTGAAACTGCACACATCGCAATGTATGTGTGAAACTGCACACATCGCAATGTATGTTTTATGTGTGAAACTGCACACATAGCAATGTATGTGTTATGTGTGAATCTGCACACATCGCAATGTATGTGTTTTGTGTGAAACTGCACACAACGCAATGTATGTATTATGAGTAAACTGCACACATTGCAATGTATGTGTTATGTGTGAAACTGCACACATTGCAATGTATGTGTTATGTGTGAAACTGCACATGTAGCAATGTATGTGTAGTGTGAAACTGCACACATAGCAATGTATGTGTTATGAGTGAAACTGCACATGTAGCAATGTATGTGTAATGAAATGTTAGTCCTTAAACAATTCCTGTTACAAAAAAATAATAGAATCTCAACGACATAATCTGAAAACCTTTTGTGATTCTTAAGTTTGATCTGCAATCAGTACTGACAAATAGTCTGATAATTCCACAACAGACACATGTTAATAAACAGTGGAGTAACACATTTATTGTTAAATAGTGAAGAATATAACTGAACAAAGGCTGTATGACTCATCAGTTTATGCTGTAAAAGTAAGTAAATTTTCAAGCCCCTTCTCTATATATAAGATTATGACAAAGTTTCATCATACATTGGCCAAGACCGGATTCCCAGAATTAAACATACTAAGAAGTGCTATCCTATATCACAATATGTCAATATTTATTGGTTTGTGTTGATATAAAATGTAACTACATTTTCTCTACCATTGCTGTTGACCTTATTTTACTCTCACCCACCCACTCACCCACCCCAACCCATTGATGTGGGCTAAGCTTAAAATTGCATTTTGTGTTGAACTTTTCTGCAGTTAGATGATTCCATACTCTATTGTCAAGGAAAGATAAGGAAATTGAAAAAATATTCGGTCTTGTATAAGTTTAATCCAACAAAGTTGCAGCAGTAGAAGTTAAATTAGCCATAAAATTCCAAAAATTTGCAAAGGAAAGAATAAAACATGACATGGCAAGACACACCAGGGGTGGACTGACTGACCGAGTGATCTGGACCCCCCTCCCCCATGCAATGGATCCCCTCCACCAGGGCCATAGCCTGCAATTAGAAACTCACTGCCCATGACAAAGTGTTTAGACTTTGCCCACTTCATAGCATAACCTTAATCTTACCTAGATAATGCCCAAAATTCCTCTT
Organism: Apostichopus parvimensis; assembly: GCA_000934455.1. NCBI lineage: Eukaryota > Metazoa > Echinodermata > Holothuroidea > Aspidochirotida > Stichopodidae > Apostichopus > Apostichopus parvimensis. The sequence goes on from KN891442.1 coordinate 11,798, forward strand.
CTCAGAAATATTGGACCCACCACTGCATGGCTTGACAACATACAACTTTTACAACAGTGTGAAACTTATTTTATATGTGATATGATATTACAAAATCACAGGCAGGTAGTATAGTGATGATAATGTGTACTAGAAAAGTGGGACAAGGTGGGAAAACAGAGAGTTGCGAGATGACTTTTCTCTTCTGATTAATATGACTCCACACCAACCTCAACAACAAACCATATTATTGGTATTATTATCGACCACAAATTTTCTCAATCTATGTTAAAACTACAAATATTTGATCCAGGTTGTGTCATTATTTTGTAATGATTATGTACACTGGATTAATTCCATTTGAAACTTGTGTAGGGATCACATTGGGCCTCTACAATACCACAGACAACAGCATGCATAAACATAGATGTCAATTGAGTGCACAGTTTCGGTAATCAAGTAGTATCCAGCTTCTGTTTACTTTGGCTGCTAACTTCTGCAAGGCAGAGCACACCTTCTAACCCTGAGATGCTGCAGCACCTTCATGATATGAGTCCTAATTAACAAAAGAAAAAGAAAGAAGGTGAAAGCAAGCAAATGAAGCCAGCCGGTACCCTAAGATATGGAAATAAAGTAAAAACAACATCAGGATACAATCAAATTGGTTTGATCATGTTGATCAAATATCAAAATCAACAGAAGGGTGGGCTAAGGTGGGGGTGGGGTGGGGGGTTGGGGGAGGAGGGGATGGGGGTAGAGTAGAAAGTTTTCCTTCAGTGAAAGGTGACAGAATGTTAATAATTATAGCAAGCTACATTACATGTTGTCACCAATAGCATTGCCTGGGTGAACAGAGACAGCCTTTCCAGTACATTTCAGCACCATTGGCGGATTTTATTGCTTTGTTCATCATCCTTGTTAGGAATCACTTTCAATGAAACATTATAAACTATGTCAGTACAGCTGCGCTCATAGACCGATCAGGTTACATTGAATGTTATTTGTCTTCCAGGTAAGGTCAAAGGGATCAATGCTTCTGGTTAGAGACTCTCTACCAATCAATGGGAGGGACTGTATGATAATGGAGTAAGTCTGACTGTGAAATGTATCTTGTTGCCATGGTGACCATCAGCCACAGCAACTAAACAAATGCTGATGGGGAGAGGAAGCAAGATGATAACATTAAAGTTAACAGGATCACTGTACCTAACTTACCCTTCGTACAAAACATTACTTATGGCAAGATTATGGCTTTAATGAGACAGGATGGCTGGGGATGGGGAGGAGGGAGGGGAGGGAGGGGGCTGGGGATGGGGAGGGAGGGGAGCCAGACAGCAGTAGATCATGAGGTGGCTAGGGGATCCACCAAAACTGATTACATTGGTTGGAAAGGGAAATGAATGGGGAGAAGGAGTACAAGAAGATACACTCTGAGAGATAAACCATAGTGTTTTGGTAAAAAAAAAAAAATATCATCATCACTTTTATTATTAAAACGGCAGATTTTATAAATGAAGCGGTACATTATTCATGAATGTTTAAGAATAACTTGAAGAAATGGTCACCTGTGCAAAACTCTTCTGCTTCCACTTTCAAATTTACCTATTTCACAGAGCTGCTGGAATTAGGATCTAAAATTTCAAAGGATTCAGAAACGTTGACCAATTCCAGGGTTATGAGGGTTTGGGCCCACAAGAAAAGGAGCAATAAACAATTTGGTCACTTGTGGTGCAAGATAGTACAACCTCTGACCAGCACACTAGCAAAGTTATTGTGAATATCTACCACAACCATACTCAGAACAGGACTTTTTAATTTCAAAGCAAACTTGGTTTGAGCCCATTCTGGCCTCAGGAAAAGTCTTCTTGCCATTAGATCATAATTTATTAATCTGTTTTAGTCTATCGATTGCTTAAAACATTTTTCTGTTTTCAAGAACAAGATAAACGGCCTTTCATGAAAAAAAGAAAAAAAAGAAAGAAAAAAAAAAAAAAATTAAGAAGATGTATGAAAGGTTTTTGGTCTTTGAATTTCTTGTTCTCATCTGATATAAAGACCACGCAAGTGACTCAGCAGCAGGATAAATTTCCAAAAGTTTGTTTCATAACAAAGAGGTCTGAAGCCCTAAGGGGAGCAGGAGCTGTAAGAAAACAATGCTAATGTATAACATCCCTATATAAATGTTTGTTTCTTTTATACTGTGTAACATGACCAGATCAAATCAAACAAGTCATTCTATTTTCTGTCTTTCCCAGAAGATTCAGAGCTGACTGCGAGAAGTCGTCATCGAGAATGATATGTTTACGAAAGGCGAGAGCATCTCGCCGATTCGAGTTACATCTGACAAAGGTCAAGTTTACTTCATCAAAGTCAGCCCTTTCTTGGTAGAGCAGTCATCCATGCCCCGGTGAAATACGAGATGGGAGCGAAAATTCGACCAAACTGCTACCTAGAGTTGTTTTAATTCTGCTGAGATTCCCAGGGTAGCAACTTTCTCAGATGATGGTAAAGTATCAAGTTTTCTTTACCCATCAGATCTGATGGAGATCTTTGGCACCACCCAGGCTGGTACCAATTCCGTTATTCCCTTCTTTTGTGTGTGTGATGTGAATGGATGTGATGATAAGATTAGCAAAGAATATACATAGTTCTAAAGATCACCCACTTCACTGTGAGTTGATCTCTCTGTGCAATAGAACAAACAAGTACAATCTACGAAATCTACGATCTTGCCAACATTTAGAATTATGCTTTTTAAGAACTCATTTATCTACAGAGCAGTCATTAAATTCAAAATGGGTTCTTAGAATCTCTGTTATAATCCTTTTAACCTTTCAACCTTCTAATCCTCCAATCTTATTTCTTATTTGTTCTTATTTGTTATGTCTTTTGTGTATCATTATTATGTGTCCTATTTATAAATTTTGTAATTTATACAGGAATAAAGAAATTGAAAAAAAAAAAACTTGTAAATTGAACAAACAGGATGGAAAAGGTCATTAAGGGATGACTTTAGAAAGATATGATAATAATCCATGAAAGATTTTAAAAAAATGAGCGCTGGTACTGTTTTTAAGACTATTCTGGTTTTTACATGAACTCAGCTTTAAAATATGCTCGTTTTAGGCTAAACTGATAATGACATTAGCTCTTCAGCGCAAGCCTAAATGTCATTGTTTAATCTATCGTTCTGTAAATTCTAATAACAGAAACAAAACACATTCTGTTATCTTATAAACAACGGCGCACACTTGGATGGCATTCAACACCATTTTTCTATTTTTTTGGCAAAGAACTTGTAACACTTATTAAACATGTCACTTGAGGCCGTAAATATTCCTCTTTTCTCACTGGATTTGTGTTGCATCTGAGGTACTGACATATTGGTCTGTGTATTAGTCTAATATAAGTCACTTTAATTAATGAACCTCCACTGTTTAAAGGGTCATTACTCAAAAAATTAACAGGGTTATACAACCTGGGCTGGGGGGGGGGTAGGCTGGTAGCAATGGATTTGAATGGCCCAAACATATCAAAATGTAACGTCATTGTTAAAGTTTCCAATAATGTTATCTATTGATATCTTCTAAGAATGTAATATTTTTATATGTGTGTACAATATGTATGACCCATTTTACTACCGTAAAGGGAAGAATAAAACACATGTTGTTGCTCTAGTGGCACTTTTCAACATTTGTGGTCAGCATCCACAACGAGACAGAAAGAAGTACAACCACCATCACTGAATCACTAGTATTGATAATTGCTTGGATGTGACAGTATCTCAGAAACTGATGCCAAAGTATAGGTTGCACACTGTGAACTCTGTTGACATCAAAGGACCTTTGACCCTTTTTTTCCCTTCACACATACATACATACACACATACATACAAACGTACACACACCACCACCATTACTACAATGGTTAAGATTATCTTTGTAAACCAAGTGTCACCAAAATGAATATTTATAATATATGTTATAATATGTGGGGGGGGTGTTATATTGTGTTGCTATTATATACTGTAATATTTCTTTCTAATACTTCAATCATAGGGAGTAGGGCACTTCATCCAGCCTGCGAGGGTTTATCGTTCTAATTCCTTCACATCTTGTCTCCTCTATCACTCTCTTCTCACCCTCTGATTATTGTAAATATTAAATTCATGATGTGAGAAACAAATAAATGAAATCATGTAATATCATATTATTCTGGTGGGAAAGAATGCTAACCTTTCCACACAATCACAACAGACACAGATGTACTATCCATAATGAAAGAAACTTTCTCCCCTAAGAAGACTTACTTGGTACATCACTTTCTAGAAGAAAGTAAACAAAGAGCTCTAAAAAAAAAAAATGAACTACTTCCCCTTATAACGCAGTGGCATAGCAAGGAGCTACAGTGCCCAGGTGCAGCGACAGCAATGGGAAACTAACGGAAAGTCCACATCCACCCAAGCTCAACCTTGGTTTTGGGCTAGAGTGAGCAATTTTTGGTACTCGGCAAATCAACCTGGATACAGCCCTCTGATGCCATAAATAGTACATGGGACCCTGTTGGTTTACTAACTACATGTTTAACATCAATACTAGCTGCTTTGCCGACCAGCTGCTGGCTGCAGTGGATGCGTGGTTAATTGTTTACGGTACTTGTCAGCAGATCCCCCTCGCACCTCAGGCAGGTCACTTACACATTTCTCAGAAAAGCACTGTCACTGTCACTGTGACAGGTATAAGCACTGTCACTGTCACTAGTCATGGTAACTAGAGGTAGGAATTGATAAGTGATGGCGCTATGCAAGAACAACGTTACTACTGCATAGAAACAGAACTAACTCCTTGACACTAACACCTTTCACTCATATAAGTTTTGAAGAGTTATACCTTGCATGAGATGTCTAAACATGATAATGTGATGTTACCTGTAACCATCTTGTGGAGATTAGTACGACACATTTTTTTTTTCAATCAAATCAATCGAATATACAATCAAATCTACATTAGATGATTCCTAGCTACAAATTATTTTCTGTCTGTTACTTCTCTCCTCCCTCACTGCCCTTGATGGGGCTATACATGAGGAGGCAGGTAATGATGGATGCAGTGGAGAGGAGGATGGGGAGGGGGGGCTGGAAGATGTTCAGTAAAGGAAAAGCAGGTATTTGGCAGCAGGATCAAAGATCTTACAAGTATATATATAATTTCATTCTAACCTCAAACTATTTTGCTTCCGCCATCTCTTTCATCTCCTCTTATGACTCATTGGTTTTCCTGTGTTCCTTGTAACGATGGTGAGAGGGGCCGTGAGTTGCATCTGATACCTCGAGCAATAACGAGGAGTAGGACCATCCTTCTCTTTATCCTGTATCTTTTTCGTCTTTCCACCGAGACTCCTGACGTACCGGTGCATTCTGGGTAATCAAGAGAGTGTCAGTGATTAGGTACAATGTATATGGACAAGATTGAGTGGTACAGTGTGTTCTGGTTGGTGTGCAAGTTCTGATCAGTAATGACCAAAGTAGGAAGATGAGTAGGACATTGCACACACACACGCATGCACACATGTTTGTATTACATTCAGACCGAGGACCCCATTGTATTTTCCATTGTTCAAATCCACGTACCCTAACCTTAACAATACCCCATACAATAGAATTCTTCCGAGGACGTGGTGATTCTTTAGAAATCACAACCGAGGACCTGGAATTCTTTTGTTCAAGTCCTCGGTCAGATAGAAAAACAAACGCACGCACACACACACTCACAAAACAATGATTGGGACAAAATGTTTATGCTGCTTGCTCATGGAGTATACTACATGTGAAAAGATGATAAAGGGGGGGGGGTAGGGATTGGGAAGGGGAATAGAGTTGGTGACAATGCAAGGTGAACTAAGTAGCAGTTGGATATGATTTTGTGTATCAAGGTACTTCTCTGCCTGCCCTCCATATCGATGCTGTATGTAATCAGAATGAGAGAGAGGGTTGGTGGAGGGGAGGGAGTGGTGGTAGTGGAGGGGGAGTACTGGGGGATTCCCCTAACATGATAAAGTTACATTGTCTGTAATACTATCAGTCAATTAAAGCTTTAATGCTGATTTGTCAGTTAACAATGGCTTAGCCCTCAGTCCCCCCCCACCCCCTTCCCCCAATCTCCTCTGAACATTTTGTGACAATACTTGCATGAAGTTCAACAATTCATCATCAAGGGACATTTATACAGCCCAGGTTTATTTTCTTTGTGATAGAAATCCATATTTGCAGGAGAAATCAACATACTAGTTCAAAGACAATACATTCCAAAAACTTTCTCCTTGAAAATATATCTTCCCTATGGTAATATACTAACAAAAATTGTAGCTGAAACAAACAGAAAATGGTAGAAAAAATGGAATTTTAGGCATGGTAAAGCTCCATTATGCAATCAATCTACAGTCTAAACAACCTCTTGTCAGTATTGTTGTGTAGTTAGTAATCACACAATCACGATTATTAATGATGTACTAGTTTTTGCCCAAAATCTTGGCTCGTGCACAAAGACGGATCGATTGAAAAATTGATACCAAACCAAAGTGTCCTGTTCTTTGTTAATGTTTTTGTCGTGATGAAAACAATAATCGGGAGCAAGCTTTCATCTCGACTAAAACAATAACAAAGAACACAACGACACCTATGTTTTGATTGGAATCTTTTTTAATTTTGTAATTTTGTAATTTATTTTTTTATTATTATTATTTATTTTTTTATATATTTCTTTATTATTGTCATCTTTAATGAGGGTAGTCCTGCTCAGTACTTGATCTCTGCAATTTTTTGGGGAAAAGTACATTGTCATGGTTGTGTGATAATTTCATATATCATACTACCAAAAAAGACAAGACAATCAAGAAGTTTGACAGTGTAACTACTGCACCTCTGCTATAAGATTACTGCCTCTTAGTTGTTTTCAGAGAGAGCTATAAAATGTTCTTATTTGTATTAAATAGAACCCAGTAGTATCTCAGTAATACAGTAGAAGTTTATCACGCCACAACACGAAGCCGAAATCCACTCCCAAAAGTCTCAAATTTTATTCCATCTATTAAGAGTCCAGCTTGGGATATATTTTTGGTACCCCTGTAACATATAAAACAAAATAAGTTGGACATTGTACAATAATTAATCAGTATTTTTTTCTCATAAAACGGTCCTTTATTTACCCCGAAAAAGTGCCACTTGATGAGAAACCGATAATTCATCCACAATATTTTCTCTCGTTGCATTTACCAATGAAAACTTTACAACAGCTGGGATTCGATCTTCAAACAAGCAAAGAACTTTTGACGCATGTTTGATCAGAGTCCGCCTTTGAGCGAAATACAAGCTGCTTGTGAAAAGCTTACATTGTCTGTGTCACCCCGGTATCCTTCTGCAACGGTTCCAGCACGGTTTCGAATCCATCGACGTGTAAAGCTAACAGCAACAGGTGAATCATTATCTTGCTCTTAGAGAGTTTGGTTAGATACCTACAAGAAAGACAATAAAATTTGGAAATTTGTACGCTTTGGTGACATCAAGAAAGAAAAAAAATAGATAAATAAATAAACAAAAGAAAAGAAAAAGTTGAAAGTCAAGAAAGCTGATTTAAAAAAATTGTTAATTCAACATTCCTTTATTTTGTAGGATTTTAGAAATTGATCTTCGATAAAGTAAACAGTTTATCATACACTTTATTGCTTTTGCTTGTAATCTAACTATTAGAGAAAATCAAGACCACATATCAGGGTTAGTGCAAGATATTTAGGAATATTTATTTTTTAAATGTTAAATAAAATCAAATACCTTTAGCCAAAACTGGTTCTCCAAGGAAATATCCACATTCAGAATGTAAATTTACTCCCTTGAACTCAATTTTACCTTGCACCAACGTTTTACATGCGGTTAGTTGCGGAATACATTAAACAAAAAATGTTTGTTGAATGTGTAAACCCCATGCACACGAAATATTTGTGTGCATGTTTGCACACAACTATGCACACAAATAGTTGTGCATAGGGCAACTATTGCACATGGGCAATATATTGCACTTGGGCAACATAGGGCAACTATTGTACTATTGTTATGTTTGGGGAAAACATAACAACAGCAGTTGTTATGGACCCTTACAAATAACTAAATAAAGTAGTTATTTGCAAAACCTTGCATGTAGATGTAATCTAATAGCCCAAACATGCCACAGAATGGACCCTTTTTGTGTCTGACATTTTAATGCCCATCTTATCCCCTCCCCTTCAACGACCCATGGCCACGCCTCCCACTCCACATCTACCCCTGACCTTTTTGTCTGCCATGGCTGACTAGTGCTATACGTAGCTGTCATGCCAACTTGAATGCATTTACATCCTTGTAAAACCATATCTATTTTTGAGTTTTAAGATTGGAACTTATGGAAAGCTATTGCAAAACTCCCTGAGGCTCCCTAAGATTCTGCCAATATGTGAAACAAGGTTGTAATCTCTAAACCAGGTCATCGAAACCATCGGTGACGTTAACTCGCATCTTTCGTGCAATCGGATATTCACACGTTAACACTGATATTCACCGTTGCGATCTGCCACTTGCAGTACTGGTTTCCTGGAAAAATGTTTCAGAAATGTGCTCCTTGATACTATGAGGAACTTCTGTCAACACTGGTACTGCAAAAACAAAAGAAAAAGACATTAAATCTCCTGAATGCTTTGAATATCTCTGAATGGTCATAATAATGCTTTGAAATCATGGTCATCATAATGAGGACTAAAAAAGATATGTATTATCTTCCAGGATCACTTAAAGTCTTCCAAATGTCACCTTCCTGTTTATTTATCTACCAATGACAAACATACCTCTCTCCTCACAACAACAACAACAACTGCACACTTGCTATACCATGTATAGAGCACTATAGAACAATCCTCTCCCTCTCTCTCTGTGACCAACACATTCCAGTCTACTACCCTCCTTTCAAGAAGTGTTCTAGATATGGTAGAGCAAGAGAGCAATTATTGTGTGCAGACAGGGAAGCGAGTCAGGGATGTGATGTTGTACCACTTCCTTCATAAGTTGTGGGTTACCTAACTTAGGGTGTTGCCAATTTATTTGGTGAATGCTTGTTAAAAGATGGCAGAAAGGGTCTTTCCTAGGCAAAATAATCTATCACAGAAATGAATACATATATTTACTATTTTATCACAAACTGAACACTTGGGAAGTGTTTTATTCATTTTGTTGACGGGAGGCATTTTGACATGAAACATAAAAAAAACAAGAGTACGTCTGGATTCACATCGTACTACTGGCATCTGGATCTGAAGTCACACAAATTGATACTGAAAGCCAATCAATCTCAGAGAGTATCAGATCAGATATTTACCAAAAAATCAAGGCAAGAAAGCCACTTGCTTTTTAAATTGATTTTTTTTCTGAAAATTTAAGTAGCACATCATTAATTTTTTTTTGGCGATGGGATACACCGTTCATGCACATTCAGAGAACACACACAAAATTCCAGAGGAGGGAAACACATCCTGTAGGGTACTACAATTGATAGGTTGCCATGGATACTTACTGCCCGTGGCTGTCCTTTTACGTGTGATA
>KN891447.1:0-19715 GCA_000934455.1 Apostichopus parvimensis
TGTGTGTGTGTGTGTGTGGGTGGGTGCGTGTGTGTGTGTGTGTTGAAGTTTTTGTAGGCTAATGAAGTTAAAAGAGGTTGGGTTGGTTGAGAAATTGGAATTTATAAAGTAATGGATCAACGTTAACATTTAGGCTTGCATTGTGTTACCGATGCCATTATCAATTTAAATTTAAGCTGGACTGGATTTTGTTTTCTTGGTCTATGAAATAGAAAACTTTTAAATTTCCCGAAGCCATACTTTACCACATCTTCACTTTATGTGAATGATTTTCTTATTAGAGGGCAGTCTTTGTGAATACAAAGGTACGACTGATCCGGGAGACTTTGGCACATTTGAAAAGTTCGTGTTGGATTTGACTCTGGAATGTCCTGACGATCCTCAGCCAGGTGTTCTTACCTGGACCGTCACAGAAGAAACTCCAGACCTTGTTTATTATCAAGTAAGTTATTATTTTTATATGAATATTCATATTAAAAAACATGAAAGGCTTCCGTTTTAGTTCCACTTTGATTTTATGAAACAAATCGTAACGTAGAAAGCGTAAGATTTGAGGGTTTGATGTTAATAGATACAAACTTAGCATAATCTTCAGTGAAGTTCTGCCTGAACGTCTTTTAGTTTTGACTTTGTTTGTCAATATCTCTAAACCAATCGAGTGTTGTTAATAATAACATTACATCAATTGATCAAACCACGATATGAAACTAAATTAAATTATCGATTAATCAATTAATTCCATTCCATTCCATTCTAAACATTTAGTCGGACAGACAGGCTTCATAATGACAATTATGTATTAACCACGTGCAAACGAAAATTAAATATTTTCGTGGTGTATTTTTCGTCATATTTAATAAACAATGTGACTAGCCATTCAACTATCTGAACGATGACGTTCTTGAATGATTTTAAAGTCTTTTAGAGAAATTCAAGAAAGGCAACTCAAATAACTGTTTTAATTTTTCAACTATAGTTTGCAGCATTTCTGTCAATGCCAATACCAAAATTCTTCTTCAACATTCAATACTGTCATCGTATTGTTTGTTCTCCAAGCGTGACTTTTTGAAGCTGAAATGAAATAAAACCCTGATTCTTGCTTCAATTTATCGTTTTATGACTTTCCGTTTAGTGTTATCTACATCGCTTTTTCGGCTGGAAGATTCATGTTACTAGTCCGAACAATTCCGAGTCATCTACCCCCTATACTACGCAAGCATCCACAGACGAACCCGCACCTAATTCGTCTTCAGAGACTCCTACCATGAGGCAAGATCCACTGTCAACTGTTACCATCGTTTCTAAAGACATAACAACGACGAAACCAGATAAAAAATCATCTGTCAGCGTCGTTTCTAATGACGTCCCAACGACGAAACCAGATAAAACGTCAACTGTCAGCGTCGTTTTTAATGACGTCCCAACGACGAAACCAGATAAAACGTCATCTGTCAGCGTCGTTTCTAATGACGTCACAACGACGAAACCAGATAAAACGTCAACTGTCAGCGTCGTTTTTAATGACGTCCCAACGACGAAACCAGATAAAACGTCATCTGTCAGCGTCGTTTCTAATGACGTCACAACGACGAAACCAGCTAAAACGTCATCTGTCAGCGTCGTTTTTAATGACGTCCCAACGACGAAACCAGATAAAACGTCATCTGTCAGCGTCGTTTCTAATGACGTCATAATGACGAAAGAACAAAAGGAAACGTCGACACGTGCCGCAACTGAAAAGAAGAATGTTGAAAAAATTCCAACGACTTCGAGTGTTGGTAAAACTAAGACGCGAGCTATCAATTTCATGATCTGTCTTTCAATTCTAGTTAATTTGTGGTTTGTCTTCGTCTGATAATTACATTTCGCTTTCTAAAAGTTTCGCTTCATAAAATGCTAGTGGCTTCAATTTGTTTTCTCCTTTTACATTTTCTATTTGGTTTGTGTTTTTGATATATACAAGAAGTAATGACGGATTATTTGAAAAATTACTGACAAAATGTTTTGCACGCTGAAAAATTAGGAAAAAGCGTAATAGTCATATAATAGCTACACAGAGAGGGGCTCAAGGATTTTTAAATATAACCAAAGTTAAAATGCATATACGCGGTTAGAATGTAAATATGCAACAGGAAATTAAATTTTAAGAACAGATGGTTTTTTTAAATAAAATTTTGTTAGGTGAGACACACATTAGACATTACGTCATCATGCTAAAAACGTCATTTCCAATCGTCGGTATATTCCTGGCTGAATAGAGGGCGTACTGCCGAATTGATCATCTTCTGCCCTATGCAGGTTTAAACCATTTGACAGATTTGGCAGTTATCTGGATCGGCCTGAGGCAGTTCGTGCATAAGTCTTAAGAAGAGGATGAGGGATGGCGGCAAGGGGGGGGGGGGGGGCTTGCATAAAGCTGGTTACATGCTGATCTGTTTCACTGGTTATTCGCAATGGTATGCAATTTGTTTAGTCTATTTTACTTGACATAGTTGCATCGACAAAGATGATAATTTCCTCTTTAATAATGTATAATTTATATATGCATGTTTGCTTCTTCTTTGCAATATTAATATATTTTTATATATTATTATTCCTCCCTCTTTCAAGACACTTTTCTTGCTCCTCACTAATTTTTCATCTTTTACATGCTGAAATGAAGGGTTTATTTTTTAGACGATCTTTAAATAAAATTGGAATAACATGTGACGGAAATGTGTATGTTGGGACACTGCACTTTCTCGTGAAAATCATTGTTGCGGAAATTGTTGGCCGGGTGAGGGATCGAGCCGCCCCTTCCATCGTGTCAAGGAACGCTGGTACATGTTACATGGTTTGACCTGGACGATGGAAAGTTATAATTCAAAACAAAATAAAGCTTTAGAATATAATCAAGAAAGTAGTTTGGTTCAAATAAAGAACAAATTGCAAACGAGAAAGCCCCTACGAGAGGCATTTGAGTTTATAAACATCGGTGAATTAACATAAATACTTCATGTGCACATTCATGCTCTTTCAATGTTGTACGTGAATCAAAGAATTTCCGGTGGCATCTTTTCTTCGGAATAAAATTATACCTAGTACACAGAATCCAAATATTTCCTGCTGTCAGTTTCAGTTCGGCTTGACATTATTGTTGTTCTTGTCAGTATAGCCTATATACCAAACAGACAATGTTGTACAGGGATCCAAGTATTTCCCCTGGCATCTTCTGTTCAGAATGACATTATACCTGCTCTTGTCAATATAACCTATATACCGAACAGACAATGTTGTACAGGGATCCAAGTATTTCGGCATCTTTTGTTTAGAATGACATTATACCTGCTATCGTCAATAGAGCCTATTTACCGAACAGACAATGTTGTACAGGGATGTAAGTATTTCCTGCTGTCGTTTGCGGTCCTGATTTTCTTTGTAGCTGGAGGTTCTCGCCCGTATAACCAGTCAAATACTATACTCATAAGTGGGTAGTAGCCGGCTTAACATATATACCGAACTTACACACCGAACAGGCAACTTTGGCAACTTTGGATACTGAGGGATCGACGCATTATTATGTTATCGTTTTATGTTCAAGTTTATCATTATAACTGTTCTGCACATACACGAACGACCCATATGAACGATCTACTTAAGAAACAACGAAGGCATGTTACCCTTTTGACGTGAAACGTAGTTTCGGCAAAAAACTTTCCACGTGTTTGTATTAAATTCCTCGCCTTACATACACATTATCCTACTGCATCACGGAGATAATACCAAAATTTATGACCACAAAACCTCATATATTTCATCACCCAGCTAACATAACTTGATCTGGTAAGACAAACTGTTTAACCAAAGGAGACAATTAATAACCTCGGCCCGCTGGAAAACTAACTGGTAGAGTTAAAAAAGTTTAAATAAACTTGGGGAGGGAGATATATTAACGGCGCCGTACCGGCTGACACTACGGGGTCGGCGATGCTGGACTAAAGACTAAAGGATGGCTTAGCTTTCCTTCCGTAATCAAAAAATGTAATTCAGTGCGTTTCAAAATTATTTTGGCAAAGACCAAATTGTTTCTAAGTTAACTATATGTATAGTTTACACTGACGAGAGAAGTATTAAACGTTTAACAAGTTAGGGATAAGGATTCTTGTTTTTAATGGCAGGTTAAAACCGAATTTATACGTTTAAATGTTAAAAGTTGTATAGGACCCTTTACTTGCGTTAATAAGGTTTTTTTTATTATTAATTAGTGAAAAATGATAAAAAAGACATTATATAAAACAAAACAAAAAAATTTTGTTTTCGTATAGGTACCAAGTAATTTCCCCCGATGTGTATATGAATTACATTATATAACTATTTCTTTATGTTACCTTCCTCTCTTCATCCTTTTGGTTTAATTCCCTGCAGTTACCACACCAATTAGCACAACACAGTGAAAAACATCAATAAACATAACACAGTAAATAACATCAATAAACACAACACAGTGAAAAACATCAATTGACACAATACAGTGAAAAACATTAATTAACACAACACAGTGAAAAACATCAATTAACACAACACAGTGAAAAACATCAATTAACACAACACAGTGAAAACATCAATTAACACAACACAATGAAAAACATAAATCAACACAACACAGTGAAAAACATCAATTAAAACAATACAGTGAAAAACATCAATTAACACAACACAGTGAAAAACATGACTACGCACCATGATCGAGATCAAACAATCTGTGCGGTTTTTCTTATGTATTTTGTGGGGCAGGGAGGGAAGGTGGTGATTGTCAATTTGCGTACCCTAACGACTCGGTATATTTTGTCAACTATCACTTACAGGTAAAAGCAGGGAGTTGTTATGGAACTCCCTGGTAAGAGAGAGTTCCTTTTTCCTCTTGACACTTTCACTAGTTTTAATTAATTATAATTTGCAAGCGAATCAAAACTTCTAATTATAAAGAAAAATAGCTATATCTCGTAGATGTCTACATCTGTACTCACCTTCACCAGTTTTAACTGACAAAGTCATAGGAATCGGGTGGCAATGCAAACTGAGAATCGGGTGGCAACGGAGACTGAGAACGGGTGGCAATGGAGACTGAGAATCGGGTGGCAATGGAGACTGAGAATAATCGGGTGTCAATGGAGACTGAGAATCGGGTGGCAACGGAAACTGAGAATCGGGTGGCAATGGAGACTGAGAATCGGATGGCAATGGAGACTGAGAATCGGATGGCAATGGAGACTGAGAATCGGGTGGCAACGGAGACTGAGAATCGGGTGGCAATGGAGACTGAGAGTCGGGTGGCAACGGAGACTGAGAATCGGGTGACAATGGAGACTGTGAATCGGGTGGCAATGGAGACTGAGAATCGGATGGCAATGGAGACTGAGAGTCGGATGGCAATGGAGACTGAGAATCGGGTGGCAATAGAGACTGAGAATCGGTGGCAGTGGAGATAAAGTATACGTAGTGCAATAGACTAAGAGGAAAACAAAAAAGTATAAACAAATGTGCTCTCAGGGAAATTAATACGAAGGGAAGTTTAGGAAGTATTAAATCATTATGGTGCGGCACTAATATGTATTTAGTCAATATACTCTGCCGAGGAATCGAGGAAATAACACATACTGAATAATAACATCATTAAATTGGGTTCATTGGTCGTCTTGCTGTATGATTTCATATGTACTGCCTAATTGAGGGCGGTATATAAACAAGTATATTATAATATGTTGACTTTGGGACGTGCATCAACTCAAGCGATTATGTAATGATTCGATAATGTGATTGTCACAGTTAAGGTCATATGTGTTGACCCCAAATGATCTATAAAAAGAACTATTATTGTAGTTAAAATTTTTATCTCGGCTTTAACTTCTCTAAAAATATTTTCAATCAGACGACAAAACGTGTCAGTCAAAGTTACGAAACTGCCGGATTGCCCGGAAATACCCTCTTTTACTAACTAACGCGGTCACTTATAATCTTGTTGGCACGTTTGGATTTTACATAAAATGTAGGCTGACATTAGTTCACAGCCAAATTTAGCCCGTAGAAAATATAGCTACTTGAGAAAATGTATTTATATCCGTTACAAACTAAATACGTCACAGTACTATTCTGTAGACCAATACCATGATGAAACCTGATTGGTACTTGTTTTTTTTGCTTTTGTTATCTGTTTGGTTGGTTGATCTAACAGTAAGCTCTACTCTACTTTTTATTGCTGTGTGAGTGGCATCACTAATTTATATGCCTTAAAGTATACCACGAATTTTCAAGTAAAATACTTGGAAATCATTTATCTATTGTAGGCCTACGTTTTCTTCACATTGCGGGGAGGGAGGGAGGGAGGGGAGGCTTCTTAGCACTTGATGGAGAGCACGTGTGTCCTTCCCGTTCTTTAACAGATCATTGTAACACAAACGGAGAGCAAATGTGTTGTAATATGAGAGTATATATATCACGGTACATAGAAAGGTATCAAACTTTGACAAGGGTAAGCCACTATTTTTAATCTACCGGACTCAGGGAATTATTTTTCACTTTGAAGTTTATTGGGTAATTTGCGACACAATGTAAATATTGAATGAATGTAAGGTGGGTTTTCTCAAATATCTAACCCATAATGTGAATTCACTCTCAATGGACCTTGTATAGTACAAACTGGCGATTTACAGGGAGGTGGGGGGGGGGGGGGGGCTGAGAAAGGGGGTGTTCGTGTTCGTATTCTTACTTGAGATTATAAGTTATCTGTTGATACATTAAGAATGTTGGCCCACTTTCATGTTTACAGAATGTCACTAACTAGGAGGTATTGTAATGAATGTATATGGCCGGTGAGCTACCCTTTCGGTTAGAATTATAGGGGGAAAAAAATACATTTTTACACAATATTTTAAACGTTGCTCTCATAATTATAAGCTACAAAGAATACATAATACGATTTATTTATTTATTGATGAAACTCAGTAAATATAAAAAAAATATAGACGAAGAAGATGTGTCAAGTTATATTTTTTTCTCGTCTCTCAAACTTTATTTTAAGAATCGCAGTGCAAGAATATTCTGCGCTTTGCTATTCTGTATGATATTGTCATTAAACCATGCACCTTGTCTCTCGTGTACTAAATAAATTCGTAGATAAAAAGTCAATTATTCATCAACAAACTATCCTCAAAATTGTTTTTGTTTAAGTTGCCAATGATCTGATATACTTTCTAACTTAATGGAAGGAAAATATAAGATATTATATAACCAGAAGCATTGTATACGGGCATAGGTCCTTTGTGTCCAATGAAATGCTGTTCTGTTGTGGGGCTGAGAAGGTAGGCCGCTTCACCGGTCGTCTATTTACCCTAAAAAAATACTACAATAGCCTATACAGGCCTATTTTGTTGTTAATATGGATTTTCTTTAGCACATTAATATACACTTGTCAGTTTGTATACCCATATGTGTTTGTTATTTACAAGTTGATAATATTATACTACTCGCTACATGACGAGCGTCATAATTTGAATTTCCTTTTTGATTTCCAGTTATATCAAAATTAGTGCAATATTTCAAAGATTTCCCTCAGCCGTACATGCAAAACCTTCCATCATCTCATTTGGGATCAAACTGCTAGGAAAGACCTATACAATTATTATTACCATCAAAATTCAGAAAGTACAAATAAAATTAGAGTTAGAAATCCATATTTCTATATAACATAAATTGACACTATTCACACTTCCATACCCAGAGGCACAACCACCAGTTTGTTATACTGGAGGGCGGGAGGGGAGGGAGAAAAAGCAGCTGTTATGTCGTTTGGGGTGGGGTGATGCAACGTGAGAGGTTGCCAGTTCCCTTGGGTAAACTGTGGTAAATGGAGGTTGGTTTGATGTAAAGTGGTAAGAAAAAAACAAACACACACAAACATGTTGTAGGCTATGAACTATACATTATGATTTGTTTTCATATTGTCTGCCAGTGTGTGTGTGTGGGGAGGGGGGTGGGTAATTTTGGAGGGGATGAATCCCACAGAAGTACAAGTGGTTGTGACCCTGTGCACATCATCTCACATGAAAGTTATATAGTCTGAAACCATGCATGTATCTTAACAAACTATCACCTTCAGCGACAGCTACATCTCGTACATCGCATAGTTTAAATGTCTCCGTATAATTGGCGATAAGAATACTTTCCCTACTTATCGTGCATACCATCATTGTAATGATATCACCGAAATAAATCTTGGAGAGGACAATTGGGGTGAGGATGGGGTTGGGCGGTGGGGAATGAACGGGTACGGCAGTCACCCAATCATATATTGTTATCCACTAATAATACATCATGGGATCTTTGCAGTACACCAGAT
Organism: Apostichopus parvimensis; assembly: GCA_000934455.1. Taxonomy (NCBI): domain Eukaryota; kingdom Metazoa; phylum Echinodermata; class Holothuroidea; order Aspidochirotida; family Stichopodidae; genus Apostichopus; species Apostichopus parvimensis. Next base: position 8,375 of record KN891447.1, read on the forward strand.
TCTAAAAAAAGGTATAAGGAAATTCTTACCACACAACAAATTTCAACATTTTCATCATAAAAAATGGGTTATCTATAGGTTTAGTCCAATCCTCATTTATGGCAATATTGTTCGAAATGCGAAAGGATGACCTACGGTCAATTTAAAAAAAAAAAATTAAATATTAAAAATTAGTCAAAAATGTGAACATTTCCAGCTTATCTTTGAACAGTAATTTCTGTTTGTAATGTATCAAGTGAATGGTAGACAAACCAGTTCAAATAAGATAAGAGTAATGAGTGAGAATTGTTCTGCGTGTGGTTTTTTTTCTAACAGAATTACTGTCTGATAGTAAAGCCTACAATGGGCTAGGCTAGTTGGCTCCTGATCAACCATCATATCACTCGATACTCCGAAAGTCATATAAACTAAATACTTTGCATAACCATTGACCTCACAAACCGCAGATAAATAATTCATATAACGTCATATCATTGGTGCAGGATAACATAAATCATAAGAGCCAAAATCTATAACGAGGTCACCTGGTCAAGTAAAAGTTATACCTTTTAAAATTCAACTTCCACTCGATCGCTCCATTCGATGGAACTTTCATGGTGGAGGAATATTGATAATCAAAGTATCAATATTTGTGAAAGAAGAACTAACATTATAATAAACAAGTTCAAACATTAATTTATACTGAAAACTTTGCAAAGTCTGATCCCGTCTTCATCAAAAGAAGTTCTTTTGCTTGAACATTTGGCATAATCATTCACGATACTCGACCGTGAATGTTTCGCATGACGTTACTTTTTGTTAAAACAGATTTCATCATCAACATCATCTAAATACTGTAACTGGATCCTATATATAATTCACGCGTGCACAGTACAATGTAACATCCGACTCAGTACATGTGCATTCTATGCTGTACACTATTAATATAGAAGACTACCTAAATGGACCATTACCACGCGTATGGCAGCAAAACATAAATAAATAATAATAAAAATAAAATAACAATCAAAGATCTATAACCTGTTTACATTCTCCGATGGTTAGCCAAATAGGTGATTATTTTTATCATGAAGAAATGTCTCTTTACTAAATAAATTGAATTATTAGAATATATCTCCCTATCTTCTGTACGGCATTTCTCATTCCATGCAGGCTCGCCGTCCGATTATTTCCCTTTGCAAACCTGCCCCGTTTCCCACCCCAACCCACATAGAAACGAACCTATATGTGTTACATGTGATATACCGAGGGAGCCTAAGATACAAGTTAAGACCGTAAAAGTGCTTCGCATCTAACTTACACAAAAGTTGTCTTGGACCTTCCATGTAGACTTGTAGTGAACACAGCTAAGTCTTATACAACCATGTAGAGAAAGTTTCGCAATTTCCCTTTCTGAAAATAGTTGTAATCATCCATACATTGTTGTTTATGAAAAGATTTGTTTGTACCAGTCCTCTACTCACTACCTCGATACCCACCTTATGCACCCCACCCACCCACCCCACACCCACAAGGTAGAATGGTTGTACATATAACCTTTACGTGAGACTTCTATTCATGCATGGTTCGTCAAATCTGTCCAAGGATTCCTTCCTATCCTCTACGTCACAGTGTTCTGCAGTGTGAGGATTTACTGCTTTGTCTCTGCGACCAAGCTTGAAATGTTTGGTAAATATTGTGGCCGGCTAAAGTGTTTTCACCAAAGCCACCTATTCATAGAATGACTCTGGCGTCCTATAGATCTTTTCACAGATTCTTCGACGATAGCATCCAAGAAGCAAACACAACTGAACGAAAAGGTCGTTGAGTTATATAACTGCTATATGGCCGATAGACCAAGTGGAATGTCGGAACGACGGACGGTACGATATATATTATGTGGGTCTTCTTTTTACTTCTATATTATGTAAGGGAAGTAAATGATCGAATAGTCTCTTTTAGATTTTAAGTTTGATGTGACCGATCCGATATACCGTGAAAGGAGTTGGTCTTCCGTGTTATACTTGAACATTCACATAATAAATGATAATTAACTTTTATTGATTATCACATAATAATAGGAATAAACAGGATGAAATGATTTTTTTTTAAATTAGTATTCATGGTATATTGTTTTATCGGAGGAGTGTGCTCACTTTTGCCAGTATATTAATTGAAAAGCATATATTTGCTTAGCTTATTTAATACCATCAATGTCAACAAACCATAGCATTTGTATATAGCTTACAAAGTGTACACTAAGTTACTCCATGGAGTTGCATGTTTACAAAGTGAACCCGAAATTCGGAAGTTGAGCACAGGGGCGTAGCGAGGAATTTGCCAAGGGAGGGCGAAGTCTGTTGGCAAACTATCTAAGCGTAGCGCCACCATATGAGTTGGCGTGAAGCGTACAAGAAAAGTTTGGCCGAAAATGCCTCCCAGATCGCTGGAAATGGCACTTCCGTCCCAGGCCTTGTAAGTTGCATCTAACCATATTTTATTTTGAAATTACTAGCGATATCATGAAAAAAATGCTCAAGGGCGGGGGGGGGGGGGGCGGTCGCCCCCTTCGCCCACCTTGGCTACGCGCCTGGTTGAGCATTACATTTGATGGTCTCATCAGTGGAAGTCAAATGTTGCCAGCAACAGGATTACTTGATGGGTAAGGGCGGTTTGTGACTTAATAATAATACGTTTGATGTGCACCTTTATCGGTTATAGCGATATAACCTTTATAGTTATTTTTATATCGATTATATTCCAGTTTGATAATTAATTTAAGACAACTGGTCTGGTATAAATTACTTCATTGATTAATTAATGATATGCATATATCTTGTGATAGTTTATTTTTAATTACATATTACTCGCAGCATTAATCGGTCTCTGGACTGTCATTGTTAGAAATATACAGATCAATGATCAACAGGTGTTTTTTTTTTACTGTTTTTAATGGAATATTTCCGAAAAAAAGTTATCTACAGTTGTACTATTTGAAATCCGTCATTGGATTAGGTCGTTGTGAGTGATATGACTTCACCGTGTCCTATGATTTTGCCCCTTTGCTTCTTTCAAATTGGATACCCTTGAATGTCTATACTTACTTTACTGTTAAAAGGTCCTTTAGTAATGTAGCTTCGCTATGGGAGTAAATTCATTCTTTCAAATCGGTGAAAAAGAAGACAGAAGTATTCGTACAGCTATCGTAGAATAAATTCTCTATTGTTATTAAGTCATTCTTTCAAAATCGAAGACTCTAGAGGTAGATATATATATATATTAGGGTTCCGGACTAGGTATAAGCGATTCATTCTAATAAATCGGATGCCTTAGAAGTACAGATACATTAGTAACAATGTAACGGGTTCAAACTCTGCGTCGAGAGTCAATTGTGCTTTCTAACTGCATGCTCTAGTAAAAGAGTACAAGGGGAGGGGGAGGGGCAGTATGCCCAAACATGTCGAAAAAAAATCAAAAATTTTGTTGACCATTAAAAATTTGGCTCCATTTGATGGTAAAAAAATGAATTATAGCTTAACAATTGTATCGGATTGACACTAGTAATGGATAGCACAATTTTGCGTCTAGCTAGTTTTCCCAGTTACAAATTTCCAAAGGGGGAAGGGGAAACCTTCTCTTCTTAGACCCCTCCCCTATATCGGTCGGGGGAATCGCAAGTCTGCCCACCGCCCCCCTCCTCCCCACCTCCGAAATCCTACGCACGCCACTGCCAATATATAGAAATATAGATCTGTGGTAAACGATATAGAAATAACGAGAAAATATGTTATAAGTCAAATGAAAAGCTGACTTTCACTCATGATATTCTGGTTTAATATCTGGTTGGTAATATTCATAAGTGTCTCCTTGAATGTTGGCTAGTTGGTTTAACCCTGAGAAGGCACACGAGTTACTGTAGGCACTGAAGGATGCTGGCGTATGGCTGAATGATACTGAAGGGTAACCTGGATATGTCGACCTGCCGAAGCTATACGGTGGTGGATTTCCCGCCTGCATCGAACACGGCCGACCATCTCGAACGAGGACAGGAACAGCTACTCTTCTGGGTGAGTATTGATCCTGCGGAAGCGGTAAGGTGCCGATCCCTAGGGCTGCAGCAGCGCTCAGTTCTATGTTTTTCTGATTTTCTAGCCTCTGTTTTTTGGTCTTATATCGTCGATTTTGAAACCAGATTTTGACTTGATTTGGTGTTAACTTTAGAATGCTAGCAAGTTGATCCCGTTCTGGAGCGGATAAATAACGTTGCTGTTTGAATCTTCTTTCCAGTTCAAAAACTTGAGCTTGAGAAAATAAGACTCTTGGCTTCCTTTTTCTGCGATTCTTGGACTTTTTCGCAGAATGGAGGTTTTCAGCTGCGCTTTTTCGCTGCTTCTCACACATAGCGACATCATCGGTCGAGTTTGGACAGGAAGTGGTAAAATCAGGAACTGTAAAAGATGAACAGAAAGAGTAAACGTTGACACTTATAGCAAAATTCACGGGTGAGATTTCAAATTCCCCCAAAAATGGCAGTTTTATTGCGTTATAACATTTCACGAGAGATAGGAAACTGGTGTGAGCTTCAGTTTACCTCGTACTTTCTATTGTGAATCTTGTTTGATTTCCCGCTAACACACTTCAAACAACTCAGTGCCGATTTCCCGCCGGTGTTCGCGCGGCGAACACACCGAGCACGCGTTGCGTGCGAGCATAATGGCGTGGGGTCCAGGGGCCGGCCTCAGTTTTTCCCGCTTTCTGATTAATTTCCTTTGATTTCTTTAGCCCCCCCCCCCCCCCCCCATTCTTTTTTTACTTCTTCGGCCAGGCTAGAATCCCGCGAACCTGGCTCGCAAGGTTCGCAAGGTTTTCCAGCCATGTAAATAAATATAATAAATAAATGAATAAAATAATTTTATTTAAAGCTTAGAAAACCACCTTTCTTTAAGTTCCTTGGCTCAACAACCATTATCGGTACATATAGCCGATGCGTTCACTGAACTTAGTGCTTCTTATTCATTCCTGTCATTCGAATGTCATACTGGGATAATCTATCTAATTGTTTCCTAAATCTCACTAAAACCAAGATACCTTATTATCTTCATTGATAATTCGTATCTACATAATTATTATTACACAACATACTTTTCCTTTCATTATTTTGATGATATATTATAAAAAATTAAAAAAATCACACTGAAGTTCCTATGGTGGTGAAGTTTTCACTTCATAATGAATAAAGTTTAAGGTCACTGGATATCAATATAAAAAAAAATTACAACAGGCCTATTGTTATTCGTTTGCTACTTTTTTTTCTGAAGAGACCCTTTCCGGTATATTATCTAGGTCAACACTGATATGAGTTTTCAATCGCTAGTACACATTGACCATGCATTGAAGGTGAAACAAAGCAAATCCTGTAAAATAATAACTTTAGATGAATCATTAGTTCCAATAGGTTAAATTAAATAGTTGATCAGTTGTGGTCAATGAATAAACTCAAGTAAGTAAAGTAACGTGTACATGTTGACGCATATCACGCAGGCTAGTAATAAAAAATACTTGACTAGGCGATATGTTATAGCTATATGTATATTTCGTTTAACATGTTGCAATGACATAACGAATGAGATGGGAACGCATATCGACGCATAGTATGTGTAGTATCGATTATACATAGACCTATAATGGTGTAGATGTTAAAATGAGTTAAGTTTGCGTGGAGTTTGTTACAATCCTGTAATAAATTGTAGAAAAGCATATTGACGTATAACACGTAGTAGTTTGCTCTGCCTATATGGTTAAAGCTAATATGTTTTTTTTTTAAAGTTTGGTACAATAACATAACAAAACAGTTGGAGACGCATATCGACGCATACTATGTGTAGAGTAGTATCGATTAGATATAGGCCTAATGTTTTATATGTCTAAATGAGTTCAGTTTGGGTGGAATTTTGCAACAATCCCGTCATAAATTGTAGAAAAGCATATTTGACGTATAACAACGTACAGTAGTATTGGTGAAGTATAAAGACTAACGTTAAGTCGTGTTGAATAGTGTTTGCGGTGCATTATAGTTACCATCATATAGTCACTTAGATAAACACGCATACTGACGCATATCTATGATAACACGTGGTATTGTGCAATATTATACAGTTAGTGTATTTTGCGTTGAACTGTTACAATCACAAAGTACCTGGATAGAAACGCATATTGACGCATAAGACGTAGTAATTAAGTTATGAATAGACCGTATATGTCAAGGCTAGTAAACTGGTATTCTACGATCACAGAAAATTGTACAGGGGCATATTGACGCATAACACGTAGTCTGATGAGATTAATACATGTTAAAGCTAGTGCATTTTGCTTTGAATTTGTTACAATCACATATAAACTTAGATACAGACGCATATGTACGCATAATACGTAGGCTAGTACTTATATAATGACTATATGTTAAAGCTATAGTGTGTTTTGCTTTCAATTTGCTGGTCTGGTGTTCATCATGTACTCTCGTACCGTGTCAGATTAACTAATACCTTTTACAACTCTATGCGCCCGTTACTATCTGTTGCAGACATAACCTGAAAATAGAAAGTTATGTTTGCATGAAAGTGTTCACAGAGGCCCTTCAACTTGGGTGGAAAGGAGTGGGGAAGGGGTGGGGAAGGGGTGGGGATGAGGAGGGAAGGTGTAGGGAAGAGGTGGGGATTGCGTAAGGTAGGGAAGGAGTGGTGAAGGGAGGGAAGGAGTGGTGGAAGTGGTGGAGTGGGGTAGTGTAAGGGTTGCTCTATAGTGTCTCATCTCTAGTGGATAATCCGACAGGACTATTAAAAGAGCGGTATGGAAATATGACAATAATCTATTACAATAGTTCACTGCAATTCCATCATATTCCTATGTTGCACGAAAGGATGTGCATGTACACGCCTTACAACAATCTGACATATTTGAGTAACCGTCTGTTTGTGTGCAGAAAATCGCCATATATATCAGTTCAGTGAATCTGCTGCATGCAAGAGAATAGAACCTGTTCATTTACTTTTAGAAAATTAAATCGGCCCATGTTTCTACCTTTTTGTAATATTTAAGGAAATTTATTTTATTATAGCAAATGCAAATTTGTTCCCTTTCTTTTAAATACTGATAGATGAAGTCTACAACAGCTTGGTCAACTGTTATAATTGAAGGAGAGCAGTGATAGAATTAAAGAAATTATCTTGATCTTTTATAAACAATCGTGTTTTTCAGATATCCTCTTTTTCAAACATAATGTCATTTCAGTGACAGTCTGGATTAGCAATGATTTAATCTGAAAATCTGACAAACTTTAAGACCATAATCATTGTGACCCAGAAACCTTCAAAGACGTTATATACTTAATACATTTAATTTACATTTTGATATTGTTATCTATAGCCATGCGTTTCCCCTTTTCTTTCTGATTATTGTTTGGCCTTTCTTTTGTTTAACTGTATTGTTCTTTTCCAGTCCTGAGCGTGTGTTTTCTTTGTTCTCTGTAAAAGGGATTCACATCCCACAAACTTTAAGTAGCTTCCTTGTGTAATCCCCTCAACCATTTATCATATTTTAAGTCTTTTTTGTCTCAACACATCACTGTAAATCGTTTGAAAATTGTTGGTTGAAATAAAGTTGAATTGAATTGAATACTAGTAAACATATCTGTCCTATACCCCATTTGAGAAATTAAAGCTACGTATTTCATGAATATAAATACATAACTCTTACAACAGTTTTGAAGCTGTTTTTACAAAGAATAAAGACTACGAAAGGATATTTTACAGACTCTTTTCTTTTGTTTGCTATAATGAGGAAGTCAATCTTTCTGGAAGCGGATCAAAGTTGTACAGGACTTAAATGGAGACAGTTAGACCAAACAAATCGAACCAGGCAAACACAATTAAACTTTCCGGTTACGATATAACTATTTCATGAAACTTGATACTTGTCTCCACTTTTTCCCTTGATCGTTTCCGTATCGAGTCAAACCACGGGTAGTAATTTCAAAATTTTCATAATGTCAACTCTAGATATGACCCTCATATTGATATAAAGTGGAAGCAGTAAACATTTACCCTTAACGTTTATATAGCGAAACCATGGCCTCAGGCGAAAAGTCCCGCCGTTCTGTTAGCTCTATTCAATATTTCTTCGTGGATTTGATTTGATTTGATTTGGCATATTGCAATCGTGTATCTTTCTTAAGTCTAATAACACGCTGTTTCTGTATATCTTAGATATGGATGTAACTAATATTTTAGTGTGCTTATTTCCCGTATTTTTTTTTATTGAAAAGAAGAAATTTTAGCACAGTAGTTTTGTTATGCTACAGATCACTAAAAAGTATGAATTTAGTATGTTAATATACTGCTGATATAGGTCTACTCTTAATATACTACACATGTCAAGCGTTCACGTCACTTGGACACCCTCTGCAAACGTTTGGGCTTCGGTTGGTTCTTTATGTGAGTACCTCTCCCCCTCCCCATCCCACTTCCTCATTCCTCCTAGAAGGGTGTGTGCTCGACCAATAAAAACAGCTGTCAATATACTTTTACTGTATACTACGGCACAAGTGACCACTTATTTTGATCATCCTGCTATATAAACGTTACCTTGTGGGTTCCTGTTAGTCCTACATAATTGGAGTACTCGCTCCTCTCCATACTGACCCAACTCGTCCTTCTCATAGAGCATATGAGACGAATTGAGTTTAACTTAAGTGAATTCCAACGACATATTCACTATTCAAGCTTTGCTAAATTATGGTAGATATTTTTATACCATTTCATTTGATTATAATATTTATCATCAACGCAAGTTATTAGCTTGACTAGTCAAGTTGCGATTCAAATAATAAACAAAATGACACGTGGTGTGTATCTAACATGAACAGATGAAAGAGTGAATGCGATGTAGTCATTATATTTCATGGAATGGAGCCATTTCTAAATCTGAGATTCAAGTTCCATTGGTTCAGTTGGTTAAGAAATATTTAAATCAACAACCATCTTCTCTTTGAGTAATACTTATGCGGTATATAGAAAAGGTTTGCATGCATGGTTTAAAATGGCGTTTTTAGTTTTTATCCCTTTGTGACGTTGGAGCAAGCATCTCGATCAGCAGACACAGTTTGTGTATACTTGCTATATACTGCTTATTCAATAGTGTTTCCTCTGTATGATTACAGTTTGAGTATACTTGTTATATAATGAACATTCATAAGTGTTTCCTCTGCTTGGTATGATTACAGTTTGTGTATACTTGCTATATAATGAATATTCATAAATGTTACCTCTGCTTGCTATGAAAACAGTTTTTGTATACTTGCGATGTAATGAATATTCATTAGCGTTTCCTCTGCTTGGTATGATTAAAGTTTGTGTAAACTTATTGCTATATAATGAATATTCATTAGTGTTTCCTCTGCTTGGTATAATTACAGTTTGTGTATACTTGCTATATAATAAATATTCATTAGTATTTCCTCTGCTTGGTATAGATTATAGTTTGTGTATATCTTGCTATATAATGAGTATGCATTAGTGTTTCCTCTGCTTGGTATGATTATAGTTTGTGTATATCTTGCTCTATAATGAATATTCATTAGTGTTCCCTCTGCTTGGTATGATTATAGTTTGTGTACACTTGCTCTATAATGAGTATGTATTAGTGTTTCCTCTGCTTGGTATGATTAGCCCAATTACACTTGACACGGATACGATGGCTCCTTGAGAAATTGAGGGATTAATTTATGTTGTTGAGAACTGAATTAGGAATTTTACTAACGACATAAACATCAAGTTAAAGCACTTGTAACTTGACTGCATGGGTGTTTGGCAAATCAGGGACACCGACAAAATGTTCTGATGGAGGGGTGTGTGGGGGGGGGGGGGTTGTTGTTGTTGGGGGAGGTGGAGGGAGGAATTAAACCAATATGTACAGTCGGGTTGATTTCTTTAATTTGACGACCGGGCCCGGCCCACATTACCTTGTGTCTTGTCCTCAACAGTGAAGCTACGAGCACTTTTAATCATCATGCAAGTATAAAATTACAATTGGTGTAAAGTATAACTTTTCCTGTTTGGTAAATGAAGGAAAATTGGTGAAGAAACGCAAATAACTGTTTTATTGTCACCTTCTATCCAACAAGGCTCTGTGCAATGTTCGCCACCCGGCCTAATCTGGGAGTTGTAAAGGGCTGATTAATGTTCATCATCTACACCGAAATTTGATACCATTATGAGCAAAGATTTATGAATGATTATTCAAATTTTAAATGTAATAGATCAAGCAAAGATGTCGGTTAGTATTAGTATAGACCTTGATATATTCGACTGTTTCAGGCTTTCAGCAGTGCCAACATGTAATTACTATAAAATTATACCATGGCATTTGTTGCGTTTACGAGTATGGGAAGGATTATTCACAGATGTACATGGGCATGAAAATCATGCATTTATGTTGACATTGTTATGAGTGCCTTTTTCCAAAATAATGCGGCCATTCGGAATATTTCTCACCCTTATTTATGTATTTATTTATTTTTCCAACGAAAGACATGGAATGGCAATTCAGGGTTGACGAGGGGGGGGGGGGGGGTGGGAGTAAAACTAGCGTATATTAAACGAATTACCGAAATAATGTGTGTATATGAATCAGATTGACATTGTAAACATTACTTGGTTCAATATGTATATATAATGGTATCCACAAGATATCTCTACTTTTACAGGTAAGAAGCCTGAATACGTCATGACGTTCGTACGGATTTATTGTAATTTCTCGATTAAATACGTGTTGAATAATAGTATGTATAGCCACTGACTCATTAAAGTTAATTAAATGAATCTGGCGAGAATTGGAACGTTGTTAGAGTAAAAACACGGGGTGCTTAAAAATAAGAATAATTTGATAAACAAAAACAACACAAATTCAAACATGGTTCCAAAACGATACTGCCTATATCATGGAGACTACGAAACAAGTATAACTCATCATATTGCTGAATGTCAGAATTAATTATGAAGTTAAAGAAGCCTAGATTCATTTAGTAAACTTTTCAAACTTTTCATACAATCTGCTGATATTCGAAAAGAAGTGAAATGACTAACCCAAGAAGCTCAGTTTTTATACAATTTATTTTTTTGCTTTTTTCTCTATTTTTAACTTAATTTCGCTCTAGAATGCTGGAATATCAACTCATTTTATTTAAAATTGTGTGAGTTGGGTAGGGGTCATGGATTATTTAAGAAATGAGGTTAATTTCTAAAATATATAAAAGCAAATAGTGTATGATTTTTTTTTAGACCCGAGCGTGATATAGGCCCTATATAGT
>KN891448.1:3197-18350 GCA_000934455.1 Apostichopus parvimensis
GAAATGGCAATGAGTTGGAAATTCCAGAACAGTAAAAGTTACAATTATTGAGGCAATTATGAAGCTTTGTTTGTAAGTTCAGTGGTAATTAGCGTATATCACGTGATAACAATAACGGTGTATTCAGTGTAAACTCATGCAATATCATAAGGCTTTAATGCTTCACAGGCCAATATCTAATGGAAGACTCTGGAGTCGTTTTGACTCGGATTTTACATTCTTATCATCCGACGGTTATGGACTTTCTTGTAGTAACAAGCAGATATGTTCTGACATCCTGCCTGTTGTGTTGCGCAAGACATAAACGTTACAAAGTCTAGTACATCACTTTAAATGAGACAACAACAACCTACCATCATTAATGTTCTATGTGATAAACATTAATGTCATGAACAACCTGCCACGTCAGCTATAAGAGAAGTTTGGGAGGTAACAGAGATGTACATACTATGTACCTTCATACACAAACGACTTGATCAAGTCTAAATATGACCTCATCGACGAGCTACACCATGTGCTTCATTCTCTAATGTTTTTTCTTTATTTATTTATTAGTAACAATGTTGTCGTTGTTTTCATCTATCATGTTATGAGTTTTGCAAATGCTGAGCCTTAAACTACTACTGCAGCACTTTACGTGTCAGGGAGTGTCAAAACTGTTAACATTTTAGACCTACCTTGCTAATAGTAATATGAAACAATGAGAAAAAGAAAGGTTTCACATCCTAATGGCAATGACATCACAGATTCACGAACTGACAGCTCCCGGACATCTAGGATATTCCCCTCCCCCATCCCCTCCCCTCCGCACCCCCTCCCCCCAAGGGAACAAGATCTATCGTCTAAGATAAAGATGATGGTAGGGTTTGTATCTACAATGGCCATTACGGGTTACCGTAGTAATATGAACCAACCACTTGGCCATTCAGTGCCCTGAATTAACACGCTATGGTATTGTATATTCTCCTGCACGTTGTCCGTTAATTAATTTGTGGAATTCCCTTGTATGAGTCATTTGACCTAATTTGTTTACATCTCAGTTCTCCTGGTGACAGAAACATGGGAAAGCCAGGCTTTTAATGGGACAGAAACAAGTTATACTAATTTTAAATTCTGTATCGTACGACAGATACCCGCCGGAATTGGTCATTATCCACTTGGTGTGTATATTGCTGTAAGCAAGTCCAAAGGCATTTCAGTGTCTCAAATTTCATCTAGACTATTTGTCAAAACTGTATAGTTCATGTAAAATTTGCCCAAAGGAAAACCCGTGATAATTTAATCTAAGTATATAGGTAGATTTTTGCTTTTTATGACAAAGCCCTTGAGGTGAACGCAATTTTTGTCCTATTGAAGTATACTAAGCGAGTTATAAGTTTTAAAAAATGACCCGGTTCAACGCCTTGAACTCAATAGGCCGTATTGATAATTTATAATAACACAACAGAATAATAACATTTAAGACTAGAGGCGAAAGTTCTTATTCTCATCTACATAGAAGGCTAAATTTCAAGGGAGTTCTGGGCGGGATGGCAGTTGGTCACGAGGGGAGGGGGGGGGTGGGGAATACATGGCGAAGTGTTTATGCAAAGTGATCGTAACTTTAGTGAAAGACGACTAATGACTAGCGGAATTAAGCACCAAATGTTAGTCATAAAACACCGACCAGCTGTTGTAGGGTTTCGCGGAAGTGATTCATCGTGATAAATAAATGTATGTTTTTATAAATATACATGCATACATGTGAAGACGAACGAAATCGTGGTCTTATGACAGTATAGCTCAGAACTTCGCCTTGTAGTCACGTGTGTAACACGTTGCTTGTATTATCAGCATGACACTGTCCTCTATATTGGTGGCCCTACAATTGCAATCGTTTTCCTGAAAGAGATCTCTAAATTAATGATCCGGATGTGATAAAGTGAAAATTATGGCCGTCATGGAGAACCCACATGTACAATTCATTAAGTTCTCTTCCTGGCATTAATTAATGCAAGGCCGTTCCTGTAACCCCGTCGGCTCACCAAGGTGACTTATGATATAAACAATTAAGTAGACGTTTCAAAGGTCTCTATAGGCGAATTGTGTTTGTCCCTTTAAGCCTGTAGCCCTGTCTCTGAGATTCACTGATGCAGGGGAGCTGATCAAAAGCCAGTTTGAGTCTAGCTGTTTGCCCCCCCCCCCCCGCGCCCCACACCCCATCCTATTTAAAGGTCATCGTTATTGCTAAAAGTTTTAAGAAAGTAATTATCTGGAGGGTCTGGTCCTTAAAATTATTTTTAAATATCAGGATTGTTAGAATAAACAAGTAGGTTAAATGGCTCAGTGTCTGTAACTACTTATAGAGTGGTGGTAAAATATATGTACATGTTGTAATCACATCGTCATAGGCAACTGAGGCTAAGAGTATTTGCTATACAGAGAATACCTTTTCAGTTTTCTTAATTTACCTTATTGGGCCTAAAAGTCAGTTTGGTATCATAAGGTTTGCTAAACATTGCTGGCATTGCTTGCAAACAGGTTGATAAAGTTGTAATGTACGGAGAAACCTTCGCAGCATTGCATGTGTCTTGACTATCGACTGAGCGCAGGTTTGGTTGTATTATCTTCCTATTGGTCTTTTTCTTCTTGCAGCGTGTTCTTCGGAGATTGTTTAACAGTATCCAATGTGCGTGCGGCATGGTGTAGGAGAGGTAATACTTTATAATGGGGGGGGGGGTAGACCTGGATACTGTGTGACCGACTCCCCGCGTAGGGAGGGGCGGGGTAGGAGATCTGTGACCATCCTCCCCACGTCTTCACGTAAGGCTGAGCCAACAAATACTGACTTTTAGTGTGAGCAGGGGGTATACATCCTATTTCATCTCCACTTGGATCTGCGTCTACAAATTTCCATATCAATAACTGATAAGATTTTGAACTAAAAGAGCTAACATTTTAGCAATAAGCCTACTTGCTCCATTCTTTTGCCTGTATTCTTATTGTAATCTTCTCATGTAACTAACGAAGTTCCAACATGTCTTGATTAAATCATATATAATTCTCCTGATTTCTACACCATCTTGAGTTTGGACGATATGGTAATCTAACACTTTTTATTCCTGGTATGGTATTTAAAATAAATTTTACAGGTACGTGTAGGCTTAGAATAGTAGTGTAGCCATATGGGAAAATGGTGTCACTGTCTGAGAACTGGTGGCACAATACGGTGGAAAATATGAAAATTGGTGACGCTATTCGAATATTATTGTCACCGGATGTAAAACACTGTTCGTGTTCTTGGGACGTTGAAAAATGGCAATCGACTGAGCTTAAACTTTGTACACGTATAATCCCCACCCACCCCCTCCCCCACCTCCATGCTCTGGTCTTTCAAACCACATCACCGTTTTTAACATTCAAAAGTTGCTAAAACGTTTCTTAAATAATTTCAAAACTTCAATCAGCAGGCCAACACTTCACAGAAAGATGATACGGACCGGTGTGGAGGGGGTGGTGGGGGGTCGATCACAATTGATTAGCCAGTCATTTACCCTGGAGAACTTGTCCTCCTTAATGTATGGGAATTATTTGGAAGGAACCTCAAACATAATTAAATGGATCCTCAAATCTTAAAGTAGTCAGTTCCGACCAGTGGCGTAGGAAGGTACTTTTGAGTGGGGGGGGGGGGCTGAAGACTGATGGCCGGCCTGGGGGAGGGGTCTAAGGGGAGGGTTTTTTTTTTTGCATTTCCAGGTGGCCTCAGATGCAATTTGGTGCAATATAGCACACTTCAACACCCACTCCATTTTGTAAATAATTTTGCATTTTCACCTGGCCTTAGATGCAATTTGGTGCTCCAAATGAGATTTTTTTCTCATTTGGAAATGAAAAAGGGGTTTTCTGACTTGCCTAGCGGGGGGCGGAATGATACTTCCGCCCCACCATATTTTTCACTGGGGGGGGGGGGGGCTGGCGCCCCCGGTTCCTACCCCCTTGGTTCCGCCGATATTTTTGAATTCACCAATTAAAGTCTGCTGGAGTATGTTGTACACTAACAGCGCAAAAGATGACATTTTCATTATTGTTCACTCAATCGACATATGCCCTCCACCCTCCCCCCCCCCCTTCACCCAACTGTACAAAACCTAAGGATACCTAGGGATACCGTTATATTCTTCTATTTGTCTACAATTTAATCGTCTGTTAAACTACGTCAGACTTTACACTCTCATTTAATCAACCATAAACTATCCGTTTCGTATCAATTAAAGGATTGAGATTCCTTATATTAAAGTAAAGGTATAAGAAGGGTCCTTACACGGCAGTGTACACCGGAGTTATTGTTATCCAGACACTCATACAATGTTCCATTCAGTAGTACATCTTGTGGTGTCTAAGCCCCCTGACGCAAGAGCTTTTATTTTTCTTGGAAATCCCTGAAGGTATCTCTCGGAGGCTGACAAAGCAAAATTTCTAGTTCTTCTAGTGAATTTCTGTCTTTTTTTGGTGTATGTATTGAACATCAAATCAACGTTTTGCCTCTTAGGCTTGGACCATGCAGCAGCAAAACACCATGGATTTAGGGGGTGGGGAGGGGTGGGGGAGGGAGGCAGGGCAAACCGCTGAAGTCTCCAGGCCACGAGAATATGCAATAAGCACACATTTTTCTATATTTCTCAACACAACGTGCCATCAAAATGGACTCTCTGTACATACTACCACAACATTCATGTATTTAGATGTTGTTGGTTTTTAATTATTATAAGTTTGATTATGAACATGTTTCTTTTCATTTTTAACAAAGGGTCATTTTTTGAATTAACAAACTGGCACTTGTTTTATTACGAAAATGAAGAAAGGTACCTTTCATTGACGAAAGGGGGCACGTTTGAGGTTTGTCACAAAACTGGGAGGGGGGTCATAGGCTCCCCACACACCACCCCAGCTCTGCCACCTTTGTATTTGAGGCACATGAACATTTTCAGTGAGTTGTTTCCTGTAAGTTCAAACTTTACACAAGGTCAATCCAATGTCATTATCCCCTACCCCAGGGTTTGGACTATAATGTGTGATGTCTGTTTTCTTTGGAAAGAACACTGCATGATGCAATTACGCAGGCATGGATAAAGGGGGGGGGGGGTGGCTGGGGATACACTTCACTACCTTCAATTATCCCAGGACCACACCACATTACTATTTGCTTGAGACAATGGTCCTGAATAGTGAGGATCAATAGGTCAGTTTTAAAAATGAGAAAGTAAGAGACCGATGCACCTCAGCTCTACACCCCTCTATACACTCCTCAGAGGTCCAGCTTGGGTCATGTATAGTACCGTATATCTATCCAATTGAGAAACTGAACTTTATACTGAAGAGCATTGTTTAATTTACAAATCCCTGGGCCCTGGCTTAAAATGTTAAGGGCACTAGAATGGGGAGGGGGGGGGGGCATACATATCTTTCGTAAAGTAGCCCCATTCTAAAAGGTTTGTAGCTTATAAAATTCCTTGGGTATCGAGTTACTATCTAAAGTGGGCTTGGGTGGCAGGGTAGTAGTAGGGTGGGTACTGGTACTTTTAGAGTTGAGACCTTTTCACAAAAGTGACTACTGCAGGTCTGATAATGCATCAATGTGAGTGTGTACAGTGTGTACTGTATGTGTGGATAGAGAGGCGATGAGGGAGGAGGGAGGGGGGGGGGCAGGAGATGCAATATATTATTTAACATTTTTGGGAACTTGCAGCTGGTTATGGACATAATCACAAGATTAACTAAGTAACAATTAAGTGACTGGACCCCTTTTGCAGCCTTATATTCCATTAAAGGATTACTTAAAGGCAGAATTTTAGTCTTCATAAGCTCATAGATTTATTTATAGTCTTGACCATGCACTTGGATGCTGGTAATGTTTCTATACATATTGAGAATTTCAAGATGTCCACCTTGGATGACACTAAACACCATTTGTCCTTGTCAAATGTTTTTATCATTTGAAGCCATAATTGTAGTCTTCTTCTCTTGGTGTTCCTTCTGATTGAACTTACCTAATGGTCTGTATATTAGACTAAATGGTCCAGTCATTTTAATTGATGAACCTCAGCTGTTTAAAGGGTCATTTTTATCAAAATCAAAATCGATTCTGTCACTAAAAGTCAGTCTTTAAAGATACTACAAAGAAGAGAAATCATCTTTAATATTTTCCCAGAATCAATTTGTATTTTCCCAGACCCTTAACTGACTGTAGACCACTCATCTCGTCAGGCCTGGTTACAAACAGACAATTACCTCAGCTGTCCATCAGAGGACATCAGAAGCACAAAATAACAGACAACTATTGTTAAGTTCCTTTTTATCTTTCTCCTGTTTCAAGCTGTATTGAACATTTTAGAGTTAGTAATTACATATCTGTTTGAAAAGTGGGCTAGATTCTACCGCTCAGCAGCCAATAAGGTGTTCACGGACTACATCGATGAAGAGAAAGAACCAATCTAAGAGTCTGAAGGCATCGTCCTGATGATGTCACTGTCACCTGTTAATTAAATTAAATAGGAAAGAAAACAGTTAATTGTTTTCCCCCAGAAAGGTGACAGTGCTTAAAAGATGGTTTTCAATTGTTTTTCAAAGCATTGGCCTGCATTTGCAGGATGACTCTGGGCACAAACTAACTTTGATATCTTGCAGACCAATGCTTACATTATGTAGTCAAGTGATATAGAGATCCAACCAGGACATATAGGAGTGTTTTTTATTTGACCACAATAATATCGTTATTGATCGTCTGCATAAACTCATCCTTCAAGGTGGCTTTACATAATATAGACCTTTCATATTTCCAACATGTCTTTGGCTGAGAGATATGCGCTTGTAAGACTAAAACAGATCTTTCTCGCCTTGATCGGCTATGTCTGGTCACCTTTGATACTTTTGGTTAGGCTTAGTGATGAGAAACATAAAACACAACTTCACTACGGGTCTCTTAGGCATAATTTTATGGTATTTGTACAGTTATCGGTAACATGTGAACAACTGATCGTTTCCTCACTTTAAACCCATTGAATACTACAAGGCTGCAAATCTATATTGACAAGTTTGATAACTCCTTCAAAAATTTTGCTTTTGCTGAAGCCCTCTTTTAAATCAGTTTAACATTATATAGTCCTTCGCATTTCCATGTCCTTTGGATTGCCTCCAAATTGAGTGAAAAGAGCTTGTAAGACCAAAGCAGATCTTCCATGAAGTTACTGAAGCTTACCAATTTCCCGAATTGATAGTAACTTTGACAGTCTAGTTCCTGTTCCCAAGTCTAGTTAGATTAATATGTTGCAACCACCTAGTATTTGATTCTGTTTGCTCTCAGCAGCTCACTCGGTAGAGGGAAGGGTAACAGCCCACCTTCGTGGAACCGATACCTCTTCAAATAGTCATAACCTGAAAAGGTTATGCTGCCCCCTTCTTTTCCAACCCTCAATTTCCTTTCCTCTGAATTGTACCAAAATTATTTTGCGATTAAGAATGGAAAAATGATAGATTTGAGAGGTGACAGACGTTACGGTGGAATATATTTACCTGGATCTGTGATACAGAGAGTGCAAACCCTGAAGTACTTTCCACAAGCAGTCCCTAGCTCAATGTTGTTTCCACTGTAATGGTGGACACCAGTCTTAGCCAACATGGCATAGTATTCAATCTCACTCTTCCTGCACATTCAAAAAGAAATAAAGGAAGTAAATGTTGTCAGTTATAATACAAAAATGTTATTTAAAAGCAGCTTTTTTAAGTTTCCTCGGCAACATTTCCAACTCTAAACATAAGACTGCTGATACCATCGGGTTCGACGAAAAGTTGAGGATCAAAAATCAAACCTGTTTATTATTTGGGCATCGACCTTTGTGATCTTTGCTTGTCCATTGCTAAAATTATAAGTGCCAGAACTTCTACAAGAAGAAATGCAACATATAACTCAACACAATATATCAACAAAGAATTCATGAGAATTCACAAAGCTATTCGCTAACCATGTAGACTATGAGGAATCACATTAACATCACAAAAACAACCGTCAAACCACTGGATTTGTTCTTAAGGAAAGGTTACATCTTTTACTGAATTACAGACAAGTCACCTGATCAACCATTTCAAAAATTCAGGTCATGGAACAGTGATGAACTGATGTCAAAGGTCATTTGATAATAATAAACATCTTCACAGCTAGCACTGACAGAGTAACTTAGGCCCATTTCAGCTTTACAAACCCATTTTCATGACATCACATTAAAATGAAAATTCATGTTTAAGGAATATCTTCAAGACAGTTCTAGACTTTCCACTACTTCCTCTTGATCTTTCCTGACTCGGAGTAGAGTTAGTCGTCCTAGTAGTCTTGGAGGGAATTTCTTTAGCTACAATGTGAGTATGGCGTTAGGTGGTCTACGGTCTATCACTCCTCCCAAACCTCATCCCCTCTGCCCCCCACCCCTCCCCCATTCTCTTCTCACAACTCTATAGATGGTTCTCAGATTCAAGAATGGTAACTAATTTCTCTGAAATAAACTCAACTCTTTCATGATTCAGAGGAGATTTTAGTTACACAAATGCAAATTGCTCATTTCCTCTGCTATATTACAAATAAGTGTTCTTAATATCCCCTCCCCAACCATCCACTTCATCCTACTACAGTTCTGCCCCTTTCCAATAACACCTGACTTTTCTTTTCCAATCTTGTGACTCCTTACCTCAGCTGAGGGGTATTACTGGCTAGGATGATCAGCTTGGCTTTACCCTGACGGAGGGATTTGAGAGTTTGCTTGATGCCAAGGAAATACTTCCCACTCTTCATCACCAGCTGGAGACGAGAGTTGATACTCTCCATCTGCTTTTTCTGTAGATTAAAGAGCAAGAGATCACGGAATTGTCAGAGTGTAAGTATAGCGGATCAAATAATGTATTGTAACAAGCCATTAGCTTTGTCATCCAATAATATAACACATGACAAGTGTTGCTAACACATGACAGGTGTTAATAGATATAGAGGAATATATGCATTGTTGCCTATGGCAATTTTCTCAGATCTAAGTCTAAAATTCAATTAGCATCATGTAACAGGAGTCTCAAAACAAGCTTTTTTAAATGGTGTAAGGCATGTACATGCTTACTTCTTATTGATGTTCGTCTATCAACATTTCTAAATGCCATTGGGTTGGCAATGGCAAGCCTTCGAAATAACTCAGGCCAATGTCCAGACCATGCATGACCAGCTACAGCAGTCTAACTTCTAAGGTAGTAATATACTAGCCAACGCCTTATGTCATGAGTAACGTTACAGGGGTAAGGCATGGCTTGGTGGGTAGACAGTTCAATAAAACTCATGATATTGCAACATGAGATCCATAGGCCAATCTGCGGATGCGATCAAAACCACTTGTGTACTTTGAATGTTAATGCAATACAATAAATTACATATAGCCTAGCCAGTGTCGCACAACAGCATTGCAACTGTGTCGTAAGGATAGGTCTTAAATATACATGCTTTATTTAACATCTACATAGAAAGTTAATGATAGGGAAGCATGGTATTACACATGTCGCTTACTTGTTTCTTTGACGCAACCATTTTGACCCAGTGTTAATCGCTGAGAAGCCTGAATGGAGGAAATAGACATGAAATTGTTAACTTCAAAGTATTCATGGTATTAATTTTCTTAAAAAGTATCACTAAAGGGTAAAAATGGACCAATAATTTCAACATCATTTTCTCGTACCTCAACAGACAGACACGAAAATAAAGAGGGCGCAATGACAGAAAGATTTTGGAAAAATTATTAAACAACTACTAAATATTCATTACATTCTTCTGCTCGGAACTGTCTGCAATTCCTGCCTGTCGTTCAAAGAAAGCAGAAACAACCTCATATTAATTTGTCAGCTATGATTTGTATTGAATAAAGGCCACTATGTTTGTTTATTTGAGCAAAAAGGTAATTATTTTCTGTTTTCCCTTTCTTTCTAAAATAATTGAGAATGTTCTTAGCAAAATATAGCTTGACCCATCATGTTTACACTCTCCATGGAAATGAACGCTGACATAGGCTAGCCGGTTTCAATGGAAGATAACGTATTTGGTTAACATTAGGCTCTGTGCAGACCCCTATGTACATTTTCTAGACTGTAGTCTGCTCATGACAATGCCCATTTTCCAACCCCATTAGCCTAGAGTCTTAGGGATAGGCTACGCCTAGGGTCCATATCACTGATCTCTACACACTGGTCCATATCTTAGGTTAGTCCCTTTCTTAAGGCCACATGATACACGTTTTATGTAATATCGTGATAGGCTAGTGTAACTTGTAAATGTAACTTTGTAAGGGGACAGGGGCTGAGGTATTGTGAAGTTTTTTTGGTTTTCTGACCCAGCCTCTTTCTTGGGTGACTGTTCTTAACAAGTATCTTAAGTTTGATGCAATGTTAGGATTAGAAAAGCTAAGTGTATGGATACTTGACAGTGTACAGCACTTTACTGTATTCTTTATTAGGAAGGCAGCATCACGAAATGAGTAAGTCGAACATTAACTTAAGTTCTTTGCTGTAAAATGCCAGATCTTTGGTCTAGTTTTTCTTTGGCAGTTCATGTCATGGAAGCCCCATTAACAATTGATAATGAAATATGTTGAATTTCTAGCCAACCACAGACATAATTTTGGCAATGGGTCCATGCAATTAAATATTTAAAATGTTGTTTTCCCCCTGCTTCTTTAAATCTATCCATTTTTAACAGTACACTAGAACCTTGAACCTTCAAGATGTGAATTAGTAGAACACGTGACATACAAATTTTGAGGTAGGCCTAATATCGTGTTTTGTAACTTTTGTTTTACAGATAGCCATTCCTAATAATATCAAACTCCAGAGTGTATCTTGGAACAAAGAACATGGCTATATTGCCTGTGGAGGTGAACATGGACTGCTTAAAGTACTCAAACTGGACTCGGGTAAGCTGAACTTGGGAAAAGAACCATACTGACTGAATTAGATCATTTTCCAACAAACAGTCATATTGACAAAGTAGAAAGAAAAACAAAGACATTATCAGCTGAATTGTCCTGATGAGATCATCCAGGTACATTTACAAGTTATCAAAAACTATGAAAAAAATTCCTATCATTGCAATACGGTTTTTGCTTCAAGATTCAGGAAATTTCATGAAATATACTTCAGCCACCGGAAAATTTTCTGTAAGGTACAGAAATCTATGAAGTACATTGGGTAGATGCCCCGCTTGTAGGTTGTCCCATTCTTGAGATATAAAATGTTGAAATTTGCTCTTCATACTTGGACGAGTGTCTTTTGCAATAGTAGCTGATGCCTTACACACAGCTACCAATTGTATAGTGTTCCGTATTCTGCATGAGAATCATGGTAAATTTGGATGCATGCACGAAAATTTCCCTGAAATTATGCAACTTGGTAAATCTGATATATTACTAGTAATATATGCCTTGGAAAGAAATGGCTGCAGTAGTATATTAAATGCAAGCTGACGTAATTTAACCTTTAAATAGAGTCACCCCGATCACACACCTGTTATTTGATTGGTTGGAGTTTTATAAACCGTGAATGAATTGGATTGTACCAATCAGTGAGCTTTAATCTTTCTGTTTCTGTGGAATGGCCCCGGTTGTTAAGGAGACAACCAGTGCTTTTCTACAAATCAGGATTGAAATAGAATCTCAGATATCTTCTTACCCTGTTTAAACTTTTTGTTTTGTTTGTACTTGTAGGAAGTGGTAAGGAAACTGGCGCTAGGGGATTAGCTGCTCCCAGTAACTTATCAATGAACCAGACCCTGGAAGGACATGGAGGTAAGTAGGGAATAGTTAATCTGGTATAGAATTAAGAAAATCGGCCAATCTGCTACACAATTGCAGAATGGTGTAGCAAGTTTTTTTTTGTGCACAAAACATTTGCATTTTGATTTCTCTGTGATGAACATAATTTATATCTCTTCAAAGCAACTATGCAATTTGTAAACAATAATTTATACCTTGTAAGTGGAAGCTACAGTTTGCATATAGCTGATTATTAAGGCCTCAAAATTTGGCCAGATATCCTGGCTAAAATGACAGCCAGAGTTTGCCATTTTGCCAGTAAAAGAAATGGCGCTGGCAATTTTCTGCCGGTAGACATTAAGAACTTAAACACATGGTTAGTTGGTTTACAATTGTCAGTCAAATAATCGGTATAATTTCCGTAGCTTATAATAATATTTATTTTCTGATATAATGTTATGCTCTTCTGTCAGGTACCGTACAGTGTGTTATATGGAACTCACACTTTCAGAAGCTAACTACTAGTGATCAGTGTGGTCTCATCATTGTCTGGATGTTTTACAAAGGTAAGGTCAAAGGTCATTCACCAAACGCATAAGAACTGAAAAGCTGGATAAATGCATTTTTGAATATGGGCTTTTTTAATTCAGACCGATATCAAGTTTGTTAAACGGTTGATGTCGTGATCGACTAATGGCAACCAATGCTACACAATAACCATGGAAAGCCTATCACATATGGCGTGCCCTTAGCAGTTCTATTGTAGGGTTCCAGCTGAGCATGTATTTGCATGGCTTTACAACACTTGTGAAAACTTTTTAAAGATAATTTGAAGAGCTGTCAATTCCATACATGTTTGAGGGGCATGACTTGTTAAAGATCTTCACAAATGAGCCGCAAACTTTAATAACATGTAAACATGCAATAGGTCATAAATTAGAAAAGTGTAAGTATCTTTCCCACACTTAAATATTGATATGAAACTTGGCAGGTTTTAATTGTTATGAACTTACATTTAATAGCCTTTTAGTTTCGATGAGAGTCGTATTCTTACCAACAGAAAAACTCTGATCCTAAGAAGTTGAAAAGATGATCCACAAGGAACTGCTCTGACAGATGAAAACTTGATTCTTTAGTTGAGATAAAGTCATTGCATGAAGTGCTTACACCTACCGGAAACATTCTACTGAAATCCTTTCTCAGGATTTCATTTCTGGGCGTGATCAAATTCTCTTACATACCAAAGGATTGTACGAGGGAAAGGTGTCAAATTGTGATGTAAAGAAGGAAAATTTGACAATTTTACTTTTATCAATTATTTTTTTCAAGTAGTGAGATTGCACAGGTTACATGCGGGTCAGCCTCCCTCCCTCCCTCTCATCCCCCTTCTCCCACTTTTCCCTGGAGAAACATCTTGACAATTATTGTGTTTTGCTCTTTTTTTAGTCCTTGGAGTGGACAAAATATACAGACTAACTAAGGGGCCATCATGTAGTAAGACACAAATTTGTTCAAATTCTCTACAATAACAACAGTTTTGAAATTTAAAGTTTTGTGAGGTGTCCTACAATGGCGTTTGATTTTGTTTTCCTCAAAAAAGTTACTGTTAAAGTTTTTTTGAGTTGTATTTATTTGTTTTTATTATTCCTTATTTGAACACGTGTTACTACATGTTGGTTACCACAATTTCAGCGGTGAGTGGTGGTGAACGATGGTTTTGGGGTGGGCCAGAGGGGAGGGGCCTCAAGGTGATCTTATGGCATTTTCATCTTTTGTTATTTTATATCCAAAATTGCTGAATGTTATTTGTTCAGTGTTTCTAAATGTTCATTTTTTTTTTTCCACTTACATTTTTTGTTATTTTGCTTTCTTTCCTTTACTAAATGATTTGCTTTTGTTTTCGAGTTTCTTTGGGTTTCATCTTGAGTAACTATTTTGTAGTTTTTATCAAAATGAAATTGGATTTGAACTAGTGTCTTCAGGATTAATAGTCCTTGGTTCACCAATCATTCCACCATAAGTTGGAGCTGATGCCAAGCGACAATCCATTATAAGGATGTACAAATTGCAATTTTGGTACAGAAGAGGGGGTCTTTGAGGGAAAACAGTAGTAAGAGGGCGTCTTTGAGGGAAACAGTAGCAACAATTGGGTAGAAAGAGGGGGTCTTTGAGGGGAATTGTATTCATCGCCAGTAAGAGGGGGCCTTTGAGGGAAAACAGTAGCAATTGGCAGTAAGAGGGGGTCTTTGAGGGAAATTGTATTCATCGCCAGTTAGAGGGGGCCTTTGAGGGAAAACAGTAGGAATTGGCAGTAAGAGGGGGTCTTTGAGGGAAACAGTAGCAACAATTGGGCAGAAAGAGGGGGCCTTTGAGGGAAAACAGTAGGAATTGGCAGTAAGAGGGGGTCTAAAAGGGAAATTGTATTCATCGCCAGTAAGAGGGGGCCTTTGAGGGAAAACAGTAGGAATTGGCAGTAAGAGGGGGTCTTTGATGGAAACAGTAGCAACAATTGGGCAGAAAGAGGGGGTCTTTGAGGGAAAACAGCAAGGTGTCATCTTAACTGATACCCACAGTTTTAAAATGACGAAACTCATCATTAGACAACAAAAGCTATCTACCATGAACATGACAATATAAAATGAAAGGGCAGTGCTGCCTGTAACACAAGTCTCAGCATACAACTAATTTGTATAACAATGGTCAACAATGGTCAGCAAATTTCTGACCAAGTGGCTCAGCTGCAATGTCTCCAGGCCTTATAAGTCAACCTCGGTCTCTCTGTCCCTATTGTTATTAATAAAGTACATTATAACAATGAGGATGACATAAGTTCATACCCACCATCCCATTCCCCCCGCCCCCTCTCCTCCCTCCCTCCCTCCCCTTGACATGAAAGTAACTTCTTACCATACACCTACATCAAAAAAACATTATTTGTGATGATGTATCAACATCACATAGTTCTATAAAAGTAGATTTCTCTATAATGGCTTTCTTCTAGAAACTATTTTTTTCATCTTTGATTGATTTTCTATAAAACAACTGAATATAGAGGATTGCTAAACTTTTGTTTTGTTGTTTTTTTTATATTCAGGTTACTGGTACGAAGAGATGATTAACAACCGTAACAAGTCCGTCGTGACCAGCATGGCATGGACGGGAGACGGACAACGTATATGCATAGTCTACGAGGACGGTACGTTGATTTATTTAAATCCACTTCAAAGATGTGAACATTAATCTGTCAAAACCAGTCAAAATCAAATAAAACTGTTAGCAAAACTGCTTATCCACTAGAGAGCCTGTGTAAGAGAATGTGTAAAAGTAATTTTGCCTGACGTTTCAATCC
>KN891448.1:19130-33629 GCA_000934455.1 Apostichopus parvimensis
TGGATACGTAGAACCAGATTGCCCGACTTTGGCCGTCTGCTTCGATAACGGACGAGCACAGATCATGACGCACGAACAAGATGACAGTGAGTTTTTCCCAAAATTATTGATTTTAATCTCGAGCGATTTCATCTGAAGAAAGAAAATACTTTAGGACCAAAGTTGGCCAATCTGTAGTCTTGCAGGCCAAACCTGGGCCCCTAGTTGGTTTTATTATGTGGCACGGAGATGGATTGATGTCCCTTCAAATTGCGATTGGCCGCCTCTGTTTGAAACGTAGGTCTGTACATCGACATAGAATGGGGGAGTCTGTTTTCTCTTTTCTTCTGAAGAGAGGAAAGTAACAAACCTAGCAGTTGTAAGAACAGAGTTGTTATGACTGGCTTTATTTGAGGGTCGATCCAAGTCTTTCCCAGTAATTTGCCTGAGTTGAGTCAAGTTTTGGACTTGAGTCACTGTATTATTTCCAAACTTGTTCCAGACCCGGTTTTGTCTTAAATGAAGTAAGTTGAGTCATGACCCAGTACAATACTGGTTTACAAGAGTTGAAAACAAAAGGCTCAATTTACCTTCTGTGACCGTTTGATAATCTGAATGAGGAATGTTTTTACTCTTGTTGTGAAGCAGGCTACAATCAACCAAAGGTTCATCGTGTTTCATTTTGTTTTTGCTAAGGAGGTTGCAAATTGTCAACTAATGTCTTGCTACTTTCCTGTCTCATCCATTGGTTGTTAAAATATGAAGCTGATTAGTTCCATGCACCCTCCAAATACATTCCTGTTCCTGTATCATCCTCAGATATTTCTCCCTTCTTACTGAACCCGAAAGTATAAAATGATTAGCTTCATATTCCTGGTATATCTTTACAGATCCAGTTCTCATAGATACCGGCATGACCATTGTGAAAGCCCAGTGGAATCACAGAGGATCAGCACTCGCAGTGGCAGGTTCTCAGCGATCTACGACTCAAGACAAAGATGTCAATGTAGTCCAGTTTTACAGTCCCTTCGGAGAGGTGAGCACTCCCGTGTGGTCTCAACTAGAGCAATCGTTGTAACACTTAGCTCTTAACTGCTGTGTGTAATAGTATGTACATAAATATCAATAAACATTACTCATTTGCGGAACAAGATGTATAATGCCATCAAATGGATGTAAAAAAATATACATTTTAATACTTTCCCATCTTGTTAAATGTCTTGTCTCTGCCTTGATCATTGTTGCTAATGCTTTTCATTGTGTCATTCACGCAATACTGAAATACTAGACAATGATTCCTCTGTACAGAATGTTCAAGTTTGTTTCCTCCTCTATTCTGATAGTTTAAATTAAAATAAAGGTTTCTCTCTTCCCCCTTCTCTTCTCTTTTTTATCAGTAACTATCTGTTGCTTTACTGGATTCATTCCCCTCCTCTGGGCTTGCCTACAGTAGTAGTTACCCCATCTTAATGTTAATAGCTTTTAATGTGATGGTCTCCCAACTATGATGCATCACCCAAAAGTGGGTTTCAAAGACTTTTAGTTGGGTCACAGGACATTTCCAGAAGCAGGAAAATTTATATAAAGTTTTGTAGTTTGCCGATGGAGATCAATTACGTTGTGTCTTTAACCTGAAGTATCTAGTGCAAAATAGCTGAAATGCATTGTGAGCATCGTTCCTGATGGGATCTGGTATGTTGTCGCTTAGTATGTATGTTTGTATGTATGTATGTATGTATCTTAGATCCTCCTGCAAGCAGGAACTCACAAGGAAGCCATCATTGGATTATCAAAGCTGACCGAAGTCAGTCTCTTAGATTCATATTTTACGTACATGATTATGAATTGTCAATTGTCAACAACTCTGTACCTGGACGACATACATTAATCTTGGAGTGACTCGAACTCGGGACCTTATGATTAAAAGGCCCAGTGTTAACTACTGAGCTAACACTCCCTAGTCCTCAAGGAAGATGCTGGGTTGTGTGCTGCCAAAACATTTACGGACTGTATTCTCAGGAGACATTAGACCAACCTGTGTTTAACCTTCTTCTGTAACCATTTCTTATCACAAACATGCATATGTCTATTGTCTTTTTGTCCATGCAGCATCTGAGAACCTTGAAGGTACCAGGTAGGGAGATAACAGCCGTGTCCTGGGAGGGTGGCGGGCTCCGCATCGCTCTAGCGGTGGATAGCTTCATTTACTTTGCTAACATCCGACCTGACTACAGATGGGGCTACTGTGCCAACACAGTAGTCTACACGTACACCAAACCAGAGAAAGTTGAACACTGCGTGGTATTCTGGGACTGTAAGAATTCTGAAGTAAGTGTAGTTTAGAATGAAAGGTAATCGTTTAGCAGTAACAACATATGAAATTAATGGTGCACTGGGGATGATATGATATGAAACCAACAGAAGCCTAGTGTCTTGGTGTAAATGCTCCTGGCCATGACAGGGTAGCATGCAATGAACATCATCAGAGTGAAGTATTCTGTTTCCCTATGTGTTAATTGCAAATGTATCACATTTCAATATAAAGCAGTATTATAATAGGAAAGTATAGCTATTAAAGATCAGCTACAATAATGACATCACAGACCATCTGCCGAGATACACTATTTGGAGTATACATTTGGTGTTTATTTTGTAATAATAGTTCTCATTACATCAATCACACATTGTGATAGGAACAAGATATTGAGGTGGGATTTTCAACTTACAGAATAGTTTTTGTCTTCGATATAAGTGGCACATTTTCTGGCATTGGAATTACCTTCTAATAGCAATTTGCAATGTATTTTCACAAACACTTCTGTAAGTATTGAAAGCTAGTTTGCAAATGCATTGTGGCCATGTAATATTCCAGTTTTGTAACTTAATTCTTTACAAAATTTGAATAATTGTGAAAATTGTTGAGATTATTTGCAATTGTCTCTTCTCTCTCTCCCTTTCAATTTTGTAAGTGTTTATATTCTTTATACAAAGTTTGCATTTTTGTTCAAAACATTGAGATTATTTACCGTTATCTCTCTCTTTCACAAACAGAAAACC
The DNA here is from genome assembly GCA_000934455.1 of Apostichopus parvimensis. Lineage (NCBI taxonomy): Eukaryota > Metazoa > Echinodermata > Holothuroidea > Aspidochirotida > Stichopodidae > Apostichopus > Apostichopus parvimensis. The sequence goes on from KN891448.1 coordinate 22,167, forward strand.
GTGAAGTATGTTCGTAACCTCCTATCTGTGACAGCTTTCGGTGACCACTGCGCTCTGGCTACAAGAGCAGAGGATGCAACCAGACAACTGGTGAGAAAAGAGAGAAAGGGTGCTCAGGGGGGCTGCAGCATTCCGCAGCCAGGCTGCGTGTCATGAAATCTTTTCTGCTTTACAGTTTCCACAAAAAAGGCGCTGCTGGTCTGTTGAGATAATCTCTATTGTTTGATTCGGTATTTGCTGCCGGGGATTTCCCACCTGCTGCAGCTTAATTGTTTGAAACGGTGCCAAAATGATGATCTATCTTCCTAGCTTAGAGCCACATTTACCAAACAATAGGTCACGACCCACAAAATGGAGTGCCAAATTTTATCAATGGAATGGAAGAAAGAAAAGAAAATTTGAACGTTAAAACAATATTTCCGATGGAATCCGATTGTAAACTTTCTGCCTTTCGTGAGGTGATTTGTATCATAAATTTGATAAGTGTGTGTTTGTCCCTGTCATTGACTAACTTTCTGTCAGTGTGCAGTCGATTGCAATCAAATCAGTCAACTTCAATCAAATCAATCAATCTGCAGTTAAATCACCAGCCACCATGGAGTATATATTGGATGATTTGAAGCCATCGAAATCTAGAAGATGTAGCTAGTCTAGGGAATCCTGACACGGGTCACCAAGGGAATAGTTTGGGAACATGGATGCAGAGGTCAGGTTGTATCATTTCTTAAACGTTTGTTCGCTCAAAATTGCCTAAACATGTCCAAAACGTAGGATCTGACCTTCCAGTATAGCCTTGGACATTGAGATGAGTCAAATGAAACAAATTCTCAGCGATGGAAACAATGATTTATGGGAGCAAATAATAAAATTCTGAGTGAATTTTTACTATGTTTGAACATTATTTGGTATATTTTGTAGGCAATGCAGGAAGAAAAACCTTTTCATCAGAGATCATCTTGCTTCCATAATTTATTGTTTTGTTTTCATATTATTTCTAATTTCAGTATGTATTGGTGTTGTGTAACTCCATCGGCACTCCACTGGAGTCAAAGTATATCGACATTGGTGAGTCTTATCATCTTTAAAAAAAAATCTGTCTGTCAAAGAGATCACTGGTTTCATTAACTGAGTTTAAAACATTGTTCTAACTCCCGTTTTGGAAAACGATGCAAGATTTATTCTGGTAAGTGAAGTTTAATTCAAACCAAAGAGATTTGAATAAATAATAATTGTGCATATAACAACTCATGCTGATCAAAGACATATATACTCGAAAAAGCAGTCAGTGATGATTTTCTACCAGTAGACAATCAGAACTTACAGACATGGTAAGTTGGTTAACAATCACCAGCCAAATAATCGGCATAGTCCCTGTATTACTGCTTATTTTACAGAAATTATTAATAGTCTACTCTCAAAGGCCTGTACAGTAACAGCTGTGTGTTTTAATATAAGAAAAAGGCCAGTGTGAACTTGACTTTAGCCAGTAGATTTTTTAGGCCCTTGCATCTTTTAGCAGTGACTAAACATTGGAAAATTCTTGGCCTTTTGTCATAAGTTTCATTCATAACATTAATGTTCCATGATAATGCTAATGATGATACATAATTTATTACTTAACAAAGACAAGAACATACAGTCAAAGAGAGAAGAGATTGAAATAAAACTCACGCAACATTATGAAACTCTCTCTTGAAATTAGTTAATTATTTTCATGGTAATTAAAACTTGCTACAAATGTCATTTTTTGTTGGCTCCAGAACCATTGTTCGTCACCATCACCAAAACTCACATCATCGCAGCATCGAGGGAAGCGTTTTACATTTGGCAGTTTAATTCTGCTAAGAAGTTGACGGCCATGGAGGTCAACACCGCCATGGCCAGGAAGAAGGACGGGAGGGAGAAGGTGTACCACATCGACGACACCCCCTCGGGGGCAGGGGAAGGGATGCCAGATTTCAGCAAAGCTTTTGCGGTACGTGTTTAACGATACTTTTCTGCACAGAGCTTATAATTATTGTAGACCTTTTCTTATGAAGCATCGAAAGTAACAGTAAAATAATGATGGATGCACAAAAATATTAAAAAGAAAGAGTTTTCTGTTTCAGTGTGTTGTCATTGAAAAATATTACATATTTATTTGAAAAAAAACAATATAAATAATGGTTAATTTGTCCTGTGTGGTAGATAAGCAGTTTCGGTAGCAAATTCCATTGAATGTTGCTTTGATTGAAAAAGTTCTCACCTTAAAATTCATATTCTTCTTGTATCCTGATCCCAACAGCCGACATCTGATGCCATCTGTTGCATCTGTGCATCTGATAAGCTGCTGGTGATTGGTCGGGAGTCAGGGACGTTGAACTGTTATTCTCTCCCTCATGTAGCTCTGGTCAACAAACACATCATAAACTACCGTCCTCATGCCCTGTCTCTTAATTGTAATTCAAGGTAAATATATCCCATTACCATGGCAACTAGACAGTTCTCATGTAGTTTTGATATGTCGAGAGTTTCACCTCAGAACAAATCGTTTGATCTTTTGAGCTATGGGCATATAACATGTTCCTTGGCTGTATCAAGTGCTATGCTAGTTTGTTTGTTATAACTGTGACATTACTCATTGTGTGCTTTTTATGTTTGCTTCGAAAACTTAAATGAATTTTTTTACGCATCAGTTGTAAATGTAAAAATTGGATGAGGGATGTTATAGATTAAAAAAGGATTTCATAATTGAAACAACCATGTCACTGAGACGCTTCTATAGGAAATGTTATTATTTTAGATTAGATGTGATATGAATGATTTATAGTTCACGTGCAATCTTGATTATTTTTATCATTATATTGTAAGAGCGGTTACCGTATGTCTTTCGTTGAGAAGTGGGACACTGCGTCCTATCATATCACGCTTCCGATTGGTCGTGTATGGTGATGCGAACAACAATGTTTACTCTTTTAGTTTGCGTATCGTAAAAGCTGTGATATCTCATACACAGAGTTACAAAGGCCTTTTAGAAAATGAGGACCATTTTAGTTTGCCAGCAGGACAATATATTTTCTTAGCAAGAACGGAACAATACCAATTACTGGCGGCGTATGGTAACCGTAGTTGTAGGAACCTGTACAGCTAGGATATATAGTAAACACACATTGTGTGGTAGGCTACAGGTAATTGCCTCCCAAGGAACATATTACAGTGTTTTAATGGAGAAAATTAAGTTATTTTCATTTCAACTCATAGGGTGTTACTACCACTCCATATCTGTAACTTGTTGTATGTATGACAATTGCTGGTACTTATGCAGCTTGTTACCTCTACTAAATATTCACTGTGTTACAACTGAAAGAGAACTCTCACTAGAAAAGAAAAATGCTTTTGAATTGTACAGACTGTTCTCATCCGTAAATATGTCGACTTTAATCAGGTAATAAATCTCTCTCTCCCCCTCTGTCATCTCTGAAGCCGTTTAGCAATCATCGACATATCAGGTATCTTGACATTCTTTGACCTGGAGTCTCGTTGGGTCAATCCGGAGGGTCAAGAGGTCATAGGTCAGCAGTTGGACTTCGAGAGGAAGGACGTTTGGGACATGAAATGGGCGGAGGACAACTCTGAGCTCTTTGCGATGATGGAAAAAACCAGGATGTATATCTTTAGGAACCTGGACCCGGAGGTAACCAAACAGATCCGATCCGATTTGTAAAGTTTGCACCCATCTGACCACCCATCCATCTATATATAAGAATAATAATAATAAAGTACATTTATATAGCGCTTAATACAGCGTTACAAAGCGCTTTACAAAGTAGGAAAGAGACAAAGGAAACCAAGGGGAAAAAAGAAACTAGGAATCAAACAGAAACGTTTTAAGTTGTCTCTTGAAAATACAAAGGGAGGGAGAGTCACGAATGTGAAATGGGAGTGCCAGAAAAGGCACGATCGTCATAACGAGTGCGGGAACGTGGACCAGGAGTTAATTGCAAATGCGCATTGCAATGCATCTATCATCTACATATTTGTTTGGTTGTTTATTTATTTATTCTTTTGATTGATTGATGATTTTTTTGGTTGGTTGGTTGGTTTGGTGACTAATTACCATTGTTTCATTTCACTGTAATGATTTTGCTTCTTATATTTCTGTCAGGAACCTTTGTTGAGCTCCGGTTACATCTGTAAGTTTGAGGATCTACAGATCAAGTCCGTCCTATTGGATGAAATTATGAAAGATCCCGAACGCCCAAATCGAGAATCAGTGTTGGAAATCGATATTAAGGTAAGACCTCTTCTAAAATACTGCCAACATTTGTACTAACCCATTATTTCTTAGTAGAGTATCTCCCAAACCATCGCAAGTTCTGAAGAACGAAAAAATTCACCGTAATTTCAATTTCTTCCATTTGGCTTTGAAGCAAATTTAACCAAATTAATGAAAAACAAAACAAAGAAATATTTGGCTAGACCAGGATTCAAACCAGTGACCCTGGGGTTAATTAGCCCATTGTTCATTTCCATTGTCTTTAGTTTCCCAGCCAGGTTAATGTTTATTTACTCTTATATAAACCAAATTAAAACCATTTTAGGATAGGTTCCCTCAGAGTTGGAACAGTGAACCCCAATTCACTTGCCACTTCTGAAATTGACATTTTTTTTTGGGGGGGGAGGGTGTTTTATCAGTACCATCATTTCTCACCATTGAAAATCCATTTCACTACAATTTGCATTTGTCTGAATCTTCATCAAGCCAAACAATTTTGATTCACAATGACCGGCTTTCCAAAACCTCAGTACCTTAAATTAGGTTCAGATCATTACAGGGTTGATGATCCGTAACACAAATATTCCAATTTTTTCACCATTTTTTTATTCTATTTTTTAAATTTTTTTTTTGAAGTTGCTCTTAATTTGATGGGGCAAAGTAAACCAAGGAAGAAAATGTACTCAACAATTCTTCCTCTTATTAAATGGCAAATTATGATTTTTTTTTCTCTCCTGAATTTTGACAGAGTTTACGAGACACCAGAGATCTGTTAGAGAAGGTGGGAATCGAAGATGCAGCCCAGTTTATAGAGGATAACCCACATCCCAGACTATGGTGAGATTGGTGACTCCAGTCAAAATTGACTTTTAAGATTTGCTAGGCTTAATTCCATTTAAAAGTATTTAAGTAGCACAGTTTGAGCAGTACATCGCCAACAGGGCCCCCTGAACCCCAGCTAGTAACTGTGTACCCCCAATTAGACATATATTCCAACACCTCTGTTTATACATTAAAATGTGAATTACTACTAGTAACAAACTTTAACACATAGCCTTGGACAACTATACACTCATATCTGTCCTGGAAATACAGAGTACAATAGATTATGGCCTATGCAGCCTGGCTGCAGTGAAGCTGCAGCCCACTCAGCTTTTGTCAATTTTGACTCAGTACATAACTGACTTTCATTTAATAGCTTATATCACATGTTAAGACAGAAATCGCTTCATGACATTAGCACAGAATGTTGTACACCATTGGACGTTTGACACCGTGCAGAACTGGTCTATAATTACCAGCTTAAGTCACCTCTTAGGGCATAAATCACATCATAGCGTTACCACAGAATGTTGTACTTATCGCTATTTGGACAAAGTTACCTAACTTAGTCGGGGAATGTTTTGCTTTTCATTTGCCATCCCTCCAGGCGTTTGTTAGCCGAGTCTGCATTAGAGAACCTCGACCTAAAGATGGCCGAGCAGGCGTTCGTGAGGTGCCGAGACTACCAGGGCATCGAGTTTGTTAAGAGGCTTAAAAATCTACAGAGCGAGACGATGAGAAGTGCTGAAGTCGCTGCTTACTTCAAGAGGTTTGAAGAAGCGGAGAGAATGTACATGGACATGGATCGAAGGTATTGATTGATTGATTGATTGATTAAATAACATTTATTACAATAGTTGTAATTAATAGACGAAATATGATAACCATATTGGTTTTCCTTGGATAACGCAAAGGTGAATTTATGCTAATAAATTATCTGAAATGAAGAATTTACGATCTACTAAATGGGTCAACACATTGCAGGATGTTTTATCTGTTAATCGGATAAATTTTTACAGTTGGTCTATATTATGTAGTTCTATGCCTGACAAGTTGCATATGAACTATGTTTATGTAGTAAGGGTGTGAAGTATTAGATTAACCATCAAAATTATTCATCATCGTAAATATTCATTGTTATAAATATTCATTGTTATCATAAATTTTCATTGTCATCATAAATAATCATTATATAGATATTCACCCAGTTGGGACAATTCTTTCTATACTGTACTTTCATGCACTTTAAAGCACTTTTACTGACAGTATGAGCAGTATTATGAGTATCCACATGAAGGTTAGGGAACTGTTCATACTGTCTCTACGAGTGCTTTTGAAGCATGATATGGGAGGACAATATTGAGTGGTATATTGCATTAGAATCAGATAATGGTTTAGGAACTGTTCATACTGCCTGTATGGAATGTTTTGAAGCATGGTATGGGAGGACAGTGTTGAGTGGTATTAGCATCAGAATCAGATCAAAGGTTAGGAACTATTTGTACTGTCAGTATGAGTGCTTTGAAGCATAACACAAAAAGACAGTATAGAGTGGTATTAGTAGATGACAATTGTTTCCTAACTGGCTGAAGTATTCTTTGCGTTATAAATATTCACCATCATCATCATCATGATCATGAATATTTACATTTAACCAGAGACCTGGCTGTGAACCTGCGTATCAAGCTGGGAGATTGGTTCCGGGTGGTCCAACTGCTCAAGTCTGGAGGTGGTACCGGAGACGACACACAGCTTCAGCAGGCCTGGAATGCCATCGGAGATTACTATGCGGATAGACAGAAGTGGAGCAATGCGGTGACCTACTACGTCCAGGGTAACAACCAGGAGAGGTTAGCTGATTGTTATTACATGATGGAAGACTTTGATGGACTCAACAAAATGGCAGACGCTCTACCTGAGAATCATAAACTATTACCGGTGAGAATCAGAAAATCAAAATCACTAACAGGACTGACTTTTATTTAATCAAAATTGCTGGTTTAGGAATAAATTGGGACATGGATGTGGGGCAGGGGGAGGGGGGGTAAGAGGTGTCGGTTTTGTTAGTTTTAATATGCTCTGTCTGATAGTTGTTACTATGCTATTTGCTTCTAGTAGCCATGTCCTTTTGCAATTTCAGAAAATCAGGTAGATGTGTAGTTATTTTGATTAGACATAACATCCCACGTAATGTAAACCCTTCACACAGGACATCGCCAAGATGTTCATCAGTGTGGGAATGTGTACCGAAGCCGTGACAGCGTACCTGAAATGTAACGATATAAAGAGCGCTGTCGATAGCTGTGTCTACCTGAACCAGTGGGATCAAGCTGTCGAACTGGCCAAGACTCACAACATCCGAGAAATAGACAGTCTTCTGGCCAAATATGCCACCCACTTATTAGAGAAAAACAAGAGACTACAGGCGATTGAACTCTACAAGAAAGCTAACCACTTCTTGGATGCAGCAAAACTGATGTTTCAGGTAATTACTTTATATCGTACCAGAGTAACCCTCTGACTAGTATAGCATTGTTGTATTGTGAGAAACCTGCAGATTTTATCTTCTGGGACACAACATTTCCTGCATTATAATGAAAAATAAAATAAAACAGTAATCTAGAGCTGACTTATAAGAATTAGACAAGTAACTCTAATGATTAGATTGAAGTGAAGTGAATAAAGCAGATGTGGCCGAGTGGTATGGACTACAATATGCATTTACACCAGCAGAATCTCTGACTGAGTGGTATGGACTAAGGTCTGTGAAAAAAAATGTCCAGGGTTTGATTCCAACTTTCTCCTGATTAGTCCAAAAAGGGCAAATCCAGTTGTCAAATGGAATATTCTGATTTGTTGATCTTTACTAATTAGATTGAATGTTATTTCTGTTACATGATTTTAGTCTTAATAATGTAAGCTCGCTGCAAAAATAAAATGTGGCTTTTAACAGAAAGCATGTATTATTATAATTTCTAAAATGACAACACCTTTAGAAGATTCAAAGGTTGATATGATCATCTTACCAGTTATTAAGAGACCTATATTTATCTGAACAATCATACAAACACTTTTCTTTTGCAGATTGCTCAGGAGGCATCTAAACAAAAAACCAAACCGCTCAGAAGCAAGAAGATATACGTCCTGGCAGCCTTATTGGTAGGTATTTAAGTTAGTTGCTTCAGGGCCTCCTGACACCAGGGAGGGAGATGCTTCGTGGGCCATGGCCCACGCCCTCAGGGATGCATGTAACACAGGCGGCATGTGCAACACGACTGGTCATGGGTCTGCCTACCGGCCCCTCACCTCAAACTTATGTCAAAGTCCTGGTATATTTACTCAATTACCATGTTCTTTGATAAGGCTGCAAAATATATTAGTGAAAAGAAGATTTCAGTTTGGATAAATTGAGAGAAATGAAGTTTAACTAACTTATACCAAGTGATTTCCTTCAATTCAGAGAATTTCTGGGTCGTAACTATTCATAGTGTGGCAATGTTATCAAACGCCAGTGATCATAGAATTATGGGGTTGGGCAAACTACTGTAGATAGTTATAGGGCATGATAGTGTGGAACTTACGTGAGATCTGCATAGAAACTTTGTGAATGTCCTGCGAACAGGTTAGTTGGTACGAGCTATTTCCCGCTATCGTTCACGAAGCAGACAACCGAGCATGCTTGATACATTAAATGGTACTTGATAATGAAAAGAAAGTCAGATGTCCCCATTTTCTTTCTCTTTCTTTGCCCCTGTTTCTTTCAACCTTTAAATTTTCTTTAAATTATATTTTTGTCTATATCTTTCATTATTTTGACTTTTTTGTGTGATGAATTCTTGAGGACTGAATTTTCCACAAACCTGGTTCCAATGAATCATAATGTGTTCAGTCACTGCTTGACATGTAGTGGAACTGATACTAGTTAATATATAACTGTAATCTAGGCTAGTGAACCTATGTGAGTAAGTTGTACAGGTTACTGTCAATATGCAAGAAGACAGCAGAGCCAAGCAAGAACATCGTAGAGAAAAGTAGAGCAGAACTCTATGCAAAAGTAGAGTAGTTGATGAGGCCTTAAAAACTTTTTAAAGAATCCTTTCTTTTTTTTTCTTAAATATTTCCAGATCGAGAGCTACCACGAACAGATGAAAGTCCAATCTAAACTGAAAACCAAGTCACAAAAGAGAACAGAGGTATAAGTCATTTATTTCTAAATAGTAAAATAAAATTGAGTGTGCCCATTCCAGAGGTTTTAGCATATTTGAAAGCAGTTTATCTTGAAAACCAGACTGGCTTATAGAAACATTGCTTAGAGCTCTCTCAATTTTTTTTTTCATGCACTATATAGTTGTCTAAAGTCATCCTTTCATGGTGTGGAGCACATCATATCAGGGTGTGGGAAATGTTTCATGGTTTTGAGCACATCATTTCAGGGTGTGGAGCACTTTTCATGGTTTGGAACACATCATTTTATGGTGTGGGAAACATTGGATGGTATGGAACACATCATTTTATGGTGTGGAGCACATCAATTCATGGTGTGGGAACATTGGAAGGTGTGGAGCACAGCATATTATGAAATGGAACTCATTTCATGGTGTGGAGCACATCATTTCATGGTGTGGAGCACATCATTTCATGGTGTGGAGCACATCATTTTGTGGTGTGGGAACATTGGAAGGTGTGGAGCACAGCACATTATGGAATGGAACTAATTTCATGGTGTGATGCACATCATTTCATGGTGTGGAGCACATCATTTCATGGTGTGGAGTACATCATTTACAAAGAAGTCTGGTGAAATTTGTGTGCAATACCTTCATAGCATTTGTCAAGATACTGAATTATCATAGTTTTTTATCATGAAGTGAACTTGAAGAAATAAGCATGATGTCATAAGTAAATACTGTCATGAAAATGTTTTGTTTTGCTTTATTTTATCACTTAATTGTTTTCACTTTGGTTTGGATAGGGTTCCTACTTTTCTTATATATAGGGATACATAGGGATATATAGGGGATATATAGGGGATACGAAAAGTGTACAATGTAGCAATTGCTATATAGTGTATCTTTATTGAGATGTATCCAATTTCAGGGTAGGTAGTTGGATGTAAATTTTGAAGAAGCACATAGATATGTCAAAATGTATTTTTATAACATTGCACCTGATTGCTTCAAGTTAATTTCAAATGTTGCTACCTCTCAATTCTCAAACTGTTCGTATGAACTAACTGCAAATTTCACCAGTATGCTTAGAATTTTGATTGCGCTTTCATCGGCCAGACATAAATTTTCATCTGGGCTATCCTCTTCAAAACATTGTTTACCCAATAAATCAGGTAAATTGGATGAATATTAAGGCACAGAAAAGGTTACATAGAAAGCCTTGCCTCTTGATTGCCTAATAGCAGCTTCCACCAATAGTTACTTGCACTTATCACCTGACAGATCTAAAGCATCAGCAATTTAGTTTCACATCAGTGTAATGAGTCTAGTGTCCCTCTGTTACGTATCAAAAGTCAAAACTATGTTTAACTCAAGCCGATGAAATGTTTCCTGTAGGAGGAATTTAAACATTAAACATAATTGGTTAGATGCCTAGGGAGTGTGCAAAAGACAGTAGATGGAGAAAATGGGTAGTAACTTTGTATGACAGAGATGAGATTTATAGAAGCGATCTTCTGAATGTGTACAATGTGATAAATGTGAGGGAGAACATGTGACACGAGGGTGGGGAAGGCGGGGTAGATCAATGTGTACATGTGAAAGATGAGAGCGAGAACATGGGACAGGAGGGTGGGTAGGGGGGGAAGGGTTAGATGGATGTGCTCTTGAGAGAGTCTATTAGCTATATATGTGTGTGTGTGTCAGAGAAAGAAGATGGGAAGGGGTTCTTGGATGTGTTTGTGATAGTTGGAAGGGGGGGTGGGGAGAAAGTGGGATTCTTGGATTTATCTAACAGTGGAAAAAATGGAGCAGGTATCCAGGCCATGTGAGAGAGAGAGACATGAGAGAGAGGGTCTGTTTGATGAGTATGTGGGAGTGAGGGTCTTTTGGATGCATGGAGAGGGGGGGGGGGTGTCTTTTAGGTGTGATTGAGGGTCTGCTAGGTGTATGTGTGCGAGAGAAAAGAGGAGAAGCTCTTGTGTGTGTACATGAGAGGAGGCTCATCTGGATGTGTAAGGAAAGACAGGTGTACTTTGTGTGGGAGGGGGGTTGGGGGTGGGGAGTGCGCAAGAGACAGAAGTGTAGAATGTGGGAGGGCATGTCACATACATGGGTAACTTGTGACTTATATTCTGGATTGACCCCATATCCCACCCCTGCATGACAAATACCCACACCCTCCCTAGTGTCAGTTGGCATCGTTTGCCACATCTCTTA
>KN891448.1:38255-56675 GCA_000934455.1 Apostichopus parvimensis
TATCCCCCTTCACCACTATTTATGCCTAGTTCCCTTCTCCCATTTATCCCTAGTCTCTTATCCCTTTATCCCTATTCCCTCATCCCTTTCTTTATAGCCCAATTCTTTTTAATCCTAGCATCTTTTATCTCTTAGCCCAGTGTCTGTTTGTTTACCATTGCTGTTTGTCTTTTAGATGTTTATCTCTATACATATATAGAACACACACAAACAAGAGCCCATTCTAGCACAAAACTATGACACGTTAATTATCATGTGGCGCCACGAATAACATATTATCATGATTCAAGTCTGTGAGGGTAATCCCGTCGATTTATTTATCGATTCAACCGTCATTTGTTGTCAACAGGACGACGGTTTGTCCGAGCTGCGAGACCAAGTTTCCAGTCTGCATAGTGACAGGACGCCCTCTATTGGAGTATCGTTTCTGGATGTGTTCCACCTGTAAACACAGAGCACACGAAAACGAGATCAGAAAGTTCTCATCTTGTCCTCTGTGCCACACACCTGTTTAAAGTTTGACCAGACTCAGATGTTCCAAGATATATTGGTTTTAATATTCCAATAAAGGCTACTATCATTTGATTATTTATTGGAGACAGTTTTATGCTATAGGGGAAGTATGGTATGACAGACACTTGTGAAACATGTTAACGGAATATTCTGTGTCCTGGTGTGTATGTATGACAGACAGGAAGACAGCTAAAAATCTGAGGTAAAGCAGCGATGTTTGCCAGATGTAATGACATCTCTCAGTACCACTATCAGGGCAGGGTAGTGTGTATCCGCCTGAACCATATGAACTGTAGAAATCCTCAATACTATTATTATTACTAACTCAAGAAGTACACCGTAGAATTAACTTCATACCTGGTGTGTGGGATCCACCTTAGTGAGAAAAAGCTCGCTGTTTTTTTCTCTTTGAAGGTCTAAGGTCAGTTTGAGTTCATCGGAGGTGAAAGTATGAAAACTTTGTAAAACTTGATAACTACAAAGGTAAAGCTTGGATGAACTTCATACGTGGTATGTGAATCCAGCCTACATTGTACAAGAACATTGTTGTTTTCTCTGGAGGTTAAAGTTCATTTGATATCACCAGAGGTGAAAGTACGAAAACTTTGTAAACTTGATTACTTCAAAAGTACACATTTGAACTTTGTATGTCGTATGTGGATCCACTGTAGTGACCTCTAATTATTCAGTGGATGTCAAAGGTCACTTGAGATCAGCATCATAAAACTTTGTAAACAGGATAACTCAAAAAAGTAAAACTTTGATGGATTGCATACATGGCATGTGGATCCAGGGTAGTAAGTACAAGATCTTCATAGAGGTCAAATGTCATGATAGGCCAGAAAAGATGAAGTCTGAAAACTTTATAAAGCTTAGATGAAGTTCAATTTTGATATGTGGATCCACCTTACTGAATATATAAAACCTCATAAATTCTAGGGCTATATGAAACCGACAATTCACTCTTTTTTTTCATTTCTTAATTTTTAGCAGTGGAAGGTGTGCTCCAACAATACAATTTGGGTTAATTTCAATAAATTTGATGGAAGTTAAATATTTGGAAGGCAGTAAAAAAAATTATTACAGCTAGCAATTTTGAGGTCATCACAATGTCCTATTAAAGAATAGTTTAGGTTTATAATTTATTATTTCTAGATGATTCCTGGTTTATACGATTAATAATTTAAAACGAAAGGCCATAACAATGTTCCTCTAAACTAATCTCTTGATACTGAGAAGAATGAGGAACAAACTTTTAATTTGTGGAAGTAAATTGTTTGTTTGGCCCATTTAATGACCATTATTTAAACCTTTCAAGTGTATTTGAGGTCAAAACTTCTGAGTGTTGAATTCATTAACTCATTAACATGAATTCATTAACATCATGTTGAATTCATTAACTAAGAGTTAATGTGAGAAGGTTTGGTAGCATTTTGTGTGTTCATGTTTTCACCTTGATAAAATTAAAACCTTGTGTTTTTGTAAGACCTTGTCCACCAAATTTACTAAGTCTTTCATGCTGTAGATATTCAATATTTCTATAATAATAATTAGTAATAATTGCAGTAATTGTAGTAATTTACTGTAAAAATTTATTTTGATTTTATTTTATTCATGCGGCTTTTCTTCACCCACTTGGTGTCGTGAGCGAATGTAACAAGAAATTGTCTAATTCAAAGGAACAGAAAGACTGAGGAAAATAAATACAAAACAAAAAGTTAATTTTCTATCTTTGTTTTATTATTAAATTGTCATAAGTCTAACATATGTACAATTTCAGAATGTCCTGGTCTGAAGTTTTTTTTTAATTTTTATTTATATTCATTTTTTCCCCCTCTTGAACATACAATAATACATCACTTTGGTTACATGAATATGCATTGGGCAGAAGAATAATGATATGCATATGATTGGTTAATATATTATTTAGCAACACCGTCATATGCATGTTGTGTAAAGACAGGTTTGAGAGAGGCATGCAAACACACATTAGCATATACCACTTGAAAAGATAAACGGCACAAAGCTCTCTCCGACATAAATGAACAAAGCAAAAATAATGTTTTCGTTGTCAAGATATCCAAAAACGTTTTGCTTGAATCAAAACAAGATCTACTTTCTTTAAATAAAGCTACACTCAAGGTTTATAATACTGGCAATCTTGATAAGAAATAATATCCACAAATTTGAGGGATATTAGTACAAAATCCAGTTAAAAAAAAAAAAAAATATCGGTGACTTTCTTCATGAACAATGAAAAAATTGGCCATAAAAGTATTTCAAATATTCCATGAACCTTGAAATAATACAGAATAAATACTTAATGAACTCACTGCCATTTAAAGAACGGAAAAAATGATTTAACCAACAATTTTACTCATCAATTATTCTGTAAAGATAGAACTACATGAAGTTTGCAAAACATTTGTTTTTCAAAAAAGTATAATTTCTTAAATCTGAAAATGCTTCACCAGGGGAGTATTCATTTACACCAACCCCCCTCCCCCCGCTACCCCCCCCCCTTGAGTACCACATATGGTACACATACAAAATTTATATGGTTAATACCACAAAAGTTACTTAATTTAGAACAAATTAAAAAGTGTTAAATTGCTCTTTTGTAGTGTACCTCTGAATTGAATGTGAACAATGGTATATTGAATAATACTGTATTCCACATGTCATCACATTTGCTTTATTCTCTTTATATTAATAAATGTAAAATTTAACAAAAAATCAAATTATTTTTACCCTGATATATCTGATAGAATATTAATTTTTCTCATACATTAAACGAAAGAGCCAAAAAAGGAAAAGTAAAAACGAAGAAAGTTATCAAAGAATCTGATTAAAATTAATTAACCAATAATTTGATGATATTAATCTGTATTAAGTATCGGCACCATTTTGGAATAATCACCAGATACTAAGAAGTAAAGCAGAAATAGTGAATAAAACCCACAGAAAAGTTGAGAAAATTTAATTTTCCACAGCGTCAAAAAAAGGAAAAGCAAAGAAATTTTAATACAAATACACGAGACTCGAAAATAATATCAAAAGTTATTTTGAGGGAAATGGTTTTGATAAAATAAGAAATGAGTAAGAATTTATGATAAGAATCGTGTAAGCAGGCAATTAATTTAGTCAGAGACAGAAAAATGACTTATTTTATTCTTCTTTGTTGAATATTGTCAACCATTTCAAACCATTAAGTATATGTCAGACCCTGTGTACCTTGATCTTATCGAGTATTTCTTAATTTTTATTAATTTTTATTAATTTTTAGAATATTTTTGTATTCTTGTTTACTAGTGAAAGCAAACAGTAAGTTCATAAATACTTCATTATTGGTAACTTTCATCTTGTTCATAAATAATATCAAATTAATTTTTTTGTTTGTCTTTCATGTTTGGTCAAACGTTATTCCAAGAAATGTTAGCAAAACGTCATTGTTTTATCTCAATCAACTTTTAACACTCCTGCACAGATGACACAGATCAAAGAATTGCATCTAATGATTGCAACCTAATAGAACACAAAGAAGGATAAACATAGGGAGAAAGTCAAGCTTTAATTGTCTAGTGAAACTTAAGAAACCAAAAACCTTGTTTAAATAAGCAAAAAATTCACTAAACAGACCATAATAGTTAATTAATAAAAAATGTAGAAAGGAGAAAAGAGAAAAAAATACATATGCTCGGATAAAATAATATTCCAATATTTATTGGTGACCTTAATGTTGGATGAAGCTACATGGACTAAATATTTTGTTAGTATATTAAAATGGCGTACACCAAGCTCTTAGTCTATAAGGCTAACAGTCTTTAACCTCTTAGTGTCATTTAGTCATACATGGTAACACCTCAATTTGTCTTCTGCTATCACCAAACTTTGCTATATTGCTATTCAGGGTTCCCATTGGAGCAGTTTCTGTTACCCTCCTCCACACCTCCCCTGACCTCCACTTGATCTGCCTCCACCCAGGACCTAGTCAAAAAGAAGGCCGAAAACACAACACTTGCACTGCAGTTAATGTTACTAGTGTACAGAAACACCTCCTCTCATCCCTTTCTTCTTTCTTCCTGACCCTCCCCCTTCTAGTCAGGTCTTCACCCTCCCCCTCTAGTCAGGTCTTCACCCTCCCCCCTCTAGTCAGGCCTTCACCCTCCCCCCCTCTAGTCAGGCCTTCACCCTGCCTAGTCAGGCCATCACCCTCCCCCAAGCACATTACTTAAGTACCTGATATATATAGCACATTTCACTTCAAAGCAAAAAACTTCATCATTGATTGATCACACTGTTCAATTTCACAGATCACAGGCTGTGATACATCAACTAAGAACACAATGATTTTGATGCCAAATTCTCTCAAGAAGTTTACTCCACATGTCCCCCCCCCCCCCAACCCCACAATAAAACATAATGTTAATAACAAATATTCCTTCTTATTAAATACTACTACTGTGCCAGGGAAAAATGCTTAAATTAAATTTGGCTAAAAACTGTCTACGATAGCAGCCTTCTTGACAGAAGATGGATTGAAAATGTCATTTCAAAGCCAATGATTAAACTATCAAAACCCAACTGGAAAAACATTTTGGGAGCAAATTGCTTAATGAATATTAGATGACAACTGAATGGTTTACCTTCTATATGTGAAAATAAATGGCGGAAAAATATAAAATACAATCGATTTTATTTCCTCAAAACATTTATCAACACCCAGTTCATCAGATTTAGGGTATAAACAAAGAAATTGACAAATAAATGGACCCCAAGGAACCAAGTTACCAGGGATCTCAAATATAGTTTTAACTCCCATCAGAGTAATAAATATCTCTTGAGTGATGTAATTCGTGTCCCTCTCGGGAGAACATTTAAGTCAAGAGTAGCAAATACCTGAAAGGATCATTGACCGAATTGAAGTCTAGGGTTCAACATTTTTAAGTTACATTTACAAAAGTTTGAAAAAGGATGTTAAAACTTCAGGAAACTACATGGTTTTCTTGTTCCCTTTTTATTTATTTCTTCTTTCTTGTTTTTTAATATTTTACTTTTTCTTTAGAAGTATTAATTGTTGATAATAGGAATGACTAAATGCAATGATTGCAAACCTCCTGTTTTTATCAAAACAGGGTCAGAGCAAATTATAGCCCAAATGGTAACTAATTAAAAAACGTTAGTAATCCCAAGCCTTTCTGGGCTTTTTTTCTTATTCTTCTTTTATTTTGCTTAATTTTAAATGAAAACTATATCAGGTTGTTGAATCACCAAGGTGATGAATAATGACGGTGTGGCATTTAAGATAAAAAAAATTAACATATTATATTAAATCTTGCCTCAGAAAGCCAGCAATCTGCTTTTTATGGATTCTCTGCCAATATTAAGAAGAGTATGTTGACATTGTTGAGTCACAGAAATAATGACGACACCAAATTTGTTTCTACTTCTTGTTTTTGACAAACAATTGATTTTGATGGACAAATTAAAAAATCCACTTTACTTTGACCTGTACACACTAAAAGACCACATATGCATATTCATACCACCCACATATGAATATTTATCAAAGCACATGTCCATTACTGTGCAAGTTATGACCTTATGGTTTATAGCAAATTTAAGGCCAACAAACCCAGGATCTTCTACAAGGAACTGAGTCACCGCCCCACCAGATCCCCACCCTTGGAACTGATGCACAAAGGGTGTGCAAGCAACCTTGAACTATGGAATAAATGTTTAATAAAAAAACACATCCTAATGGATCTTTCTCAACAAGCCCGACCTTAAAAACTAGATACATTTTCTGACAGTCTGAAAAAATCCTGCGACCTGGGCTGCCATAGTTTGCGGACCACCCCATTTTGGGACCAAAACTTTGAGCTGTTTGTAATAACTAATATTTACAAAAGTAATTTATGGGAGGTTGCAAATCTCTGAGAACCATTTCAAAATAATTAGGAGGAATTAACTTATCAATGTCTCGATGAGGTACTAAAACAAATGTTTTGAAAAACTTGGCAGTAGAAATCTTCAAGTTTGAACGTCAATGACCACTTTTTGGACCTCCATGAAAAACATAAGATACAAAAAAAAAGAAGTAAATTGCCATGTGAGCAAGTCCATTATTTTCACAAAATTAAAAATAAGGAAACATGATCATTCTACATACATGTATTTTCTTGTTTGGTTTTTCTTCACAGGTATGTTTTGCATAATTGAAATTCTTAATTTTTTTGTCTAATAAACACAAAAGTTCCAATGCATATTCTTTGTTATACTTAGCAACCAAATAATTCAAATAATGCCAAATAACGTACAAATCATTAAAAGACTCCCGAGATATTTCATTGATTTTAAAAAACTTCGAAGTAACATATCTTTTTTAAGTACATAATTACACCGCAGTTATAAAGAATGCATACAAATGTTTATCTTATGATTGTCTGACTTGTAAAACTGATTGGAAACCAAATATATTTAGTAAAATGAAAATATTACAAAAACCAAAAGGACTTAAAACCTTCTTTGCAACAGGCAGAAGACCTCTGAGACATGTTTACTGAATAATCCAGAACTTTAGGTAATCAATTTAGTCCTTTTTACTTTATAGATAATAATGCTACTTTTGTTCCAAAAATTTTAATTCCGATTCAAGTTGAAGCAAGATCAGATGGGTTCTTGTGGGGTCAGAAGAAGGTGGCTTGGACCAAACAAAAGAGTTTCAGACAAAGAGGTTATCATCAGAAGGTGATTGTGGAGGGGGTCTGGGGATAATAGGGGTGGACTTTAGAGAGAGGAGTGGGTGGAGACAAAAGAACAGTGGGCGGCTGCATTTCACATAATTACTCTCTTCTGAAAATGCACAAGTCTCTCATCAGACACACTGCCATAGAAATGTTATAAAGTCAAAATAGCTTCAACTGCAATATATGAAGAATCGAATTAACAAGATTTTACATTGTAGACCTTGAATGGAAAACAAATCATTTTAACTCGGCTCAATTGAGAGAGAAGAAGGTACAATGATAAGCAACACAGTTTTGTTAAGTGGCAAGGATTAGCAATACAGGGCAGAAAGCTGGCAGCAAACGGAGCTTCTCACCCTGAGCAGAAGAAAAGCAAAATAAAACTAAAAACATGATTATTATTATCTATTATTATTATTAATACCAATGAAAGCACCATCGCCAACCCTTACCCAAACCTCCCTTTTTTTCCTTCTTGAAAACAAATACACTCTTTCCTCTCCTGTAATCGTCATTTGAAATGAAAATGTTGCATTTTTCAAACCTCAAAGGTAAATCAGACCATGTTTGCCAGCCCCCCACCCTCCCCCTTTTCCATTACCAACAACTGCCAGCGTGAGATGACTGAGTTTTGGATTACATAATCTGTGCGGGTGGATAACCAGTCATCTAGACAAAGGTTGTTCCTTCTCAGCAGTGTTTATTTTTGTTTGTCTCCTTCAGTTTTTCCTTCAGAAATGTCTCCCTAAGTGTCACAAACGTTACATCTTACATGTAGTATCAATTTGAAATGGAAGATATATTTTCTAGCATATCTAGTACCCATCCTCGATAGATGTACGACTATTGTTACAGTTTTTCAGTGTTTTCAAGATGTTTGTTGTGTCAAAAGTTCAGCAGTTTTTAAAGCACAGACCTTCTGGATACTGACAGCTTGCCAGCAATTAATCATTGCTTGACAATCAATCATTTGGTTGAAATATGAACCTTATTACCATGACAGTACGCACTGACAGCTAGCCATATCTGACAGATCAATGTTTTTTCACAGGATAAGTCCAATAACTGTGACAAGAGACGTTAAGTATCGGACAATGTTTCGTTCATTTGTTACTGTTACACATTGAGGTGTCTAAAGAAATGAAAACCAACTGATATTTCTGTACCAGTTGGTGTAATGTACATTGCTCAAGGTAAGGTAATTCTGTATCCAGCAAATACATTTACACAGATTAAGATGATTGAAATCTTTACCACTTTGACAATATAGTATTAAATGTTTGTTTTTACACAAACAAATAAATTTCTCAACAGAGGTTTTCACAGACGTGTGTATGTAACAAGCCAAAAGTCAAGTCAAGCCATTAGTCAACCAAAACAAAAATGTAGACAATTTTTGCAAATACTTGTCTCAACAGATACATCTGTAACCTTAATCTTAATAATAAAAAGAAAAAAAAGATTATTGTTTTTGTTTTTCGCCCCTTAAAATTACAAATTATTTCAGGTTATTTCAAAAATTAAGATGAATAACCTTTTTCATCTGGTTCACAAATATAGTTTTCAATGATCAATTATTTAACACACAAAAATATTTAAAAAAAAACAAAACAATTCTGGTATCAAAAAATATTACTCCATATTCACAGCTTGGCTCAGAAACAAGAAACACTCTTTTCTTTTTACAGATAATCTGGCTTTTGGAACGACAGAATGTATTCGATAAAACTCTGCATTCGCCCAAATCACACATTAACAGTACTTTGTCGTTGCTATGCATAAAAGGGTATCACAATTATAATACATTTTACAAAGCAAAAGAAACAACAACAAAGATAACAAGATGGAGAGAAAAATAATACTTAAACACACGAGAATGTTGGACGGCAGCAACTGACTCTACTCGGAGCGTTGGGTTATAAACCCCTCGGCTTCGGATTGATGAGTTCGATTTGTCGGTAGCGTTTCCTTAGATTAGACACTTGGTCTTTGAAGAGTAACGGATCGAGTCGCATTTTCGATCGCATCAGCGGCATGTAACCGAAGACTTGCGAAAAGTCCTGCATGCACTTCTGTCTCTGTTGGAAGTTTTCCACCTCCCGGACTTGGGTCCCGTCCTGTCCCATCATCATCTCGTGGTACTGCTTCTTCTGGGTGACTTTGATCGGGGGCATGTGCGTTACGTCCGCGATGAGGTAATTCATCAGAAGGTCGTCGCAGTTACTGGCAGAGTTCACCTGATCCCGTAGCACTTGAGGCAAATGGTTAGTATAAAGATAGTTGTAGTATCTGTTGAGGTAGAGAGAGGAGAGTCAAGTTAGCTACAGAATACCTCCGAAAGCTCAATTTAACAAAACAGTGCCTGTCTAGTGCAAATAGCCAGAATACGATTAACATTGGATTCTGATCTCAACAGAAATGTACAAACTTGTGGAATATTTCTTATCATAGGATGTTGTAGTGCAACAGTTATAACTCAGCCAACCTCAATCTCATTCATGTACAACAACCATACCTCAGGAAACCTCAATCTCAAGGTCGCCTACGACAGCAAGGTACCACAATCTCTTTTCAACTCAGGTTAATATCAAAACATTATTTCATAAGCTCAACAACCGAACTGGAGTAGAACCTCAAAATGATTTGCTGAGGTAAAAAGAGGTACTACTGTAGTTGCAATGTTCATTGTAGAACATCAATTTTCAAACCATGGTAACATAGAATTGCAAATAACAAAACATCCCTGAAGTTAACACAGAAATAGCTGTAATGGCTATTGGAAATAGTTGCAAATGTGCCTCACATAACCTCAAAAGCAAGAAACTATAAGAGGCTTGTTTTTTCGCCAAGTTCTCTGTCATATAAAGATATAATGATGGTTGGGAGCGCGTTTCCTTTAAGAATAACATATTAAACATGTGGGTGGGACATTGCTGGACTTACTTGTGGTAAAAGGCAGCGCCAGTGAGAACTATTGAATATTCATTAGTCCACTTAGAGGAATATCCCCACTGTTCGTTAGCTTCGTCCCAGTAATGAGACCTAGCCGGGAAACCAACCAATCTGTCGGGGAACGTCTGCCAGACAGAAAACGCAAAGTCAATCTGAAACAAAGAGAATAAGAACACAGATTACAAATGGATAGCGAGAGGAGATACATGCTCGAATATGAAGACTTGCTTTAGGGGCAAACCTGCATTGGTGGTTCAGAACCTTAGGAATGCCGCTGACGGAACCCTACAAAGGATGAGTTTGTATATATGTCAGGCCTACCTGTGAGGCTGTGATATGTTATCTCAACAGGATATACAGTAGTAGATGGACGATGCACAAGAAAAACTTTCCGATCTCTTAGTTTCTGTATAAGACTTTCAACACTTGTTGTGAATTTGAGGGAAAAAAACAAACAAAGTGGACATGATGACTTATTTCCATGTGTAAAACATTTCAAAATGCATCTGGCTGATTTGACGAGTCTAAGAAGAGACGTTCTCACCTCATCTGTTGAGAGCTTTGCGTTCTCATCTAAACTTAGTACTGCATCGGTTTCGATAACATCGTAGTGACCAAACCTAGCACTCAGGTCCTGTAGATATATTAAAAAAAAACACACAGTGAGGATATTATAGTTGTGAAGAGTATGTAAAGGGTTATGTACAGTAGATCATTAGTCTCCTCTCTACCCCCTCCCTGTCTCTCCCTCTCTTCCTATCTCCCCCCTTCTGTCCCCTATCCCTTCCCTAGTTCTATCTCTTCCCCTTTCAAAACAATAAATTTGAATGCAAATTTCACCGGAATCATTTAGAAAACATTCCTCTTTCATAAACCATAGACAAATTGTCCCCAGGACTACTATTCTTTTAAGGTTCCTGGGAGTAATACTCAGAATTGACCGGCATTACACAAAACTACCCATCAAGCCCTCATTCCATCCCACATCCCCACTTCCTTGAACTCCTTTTCTATAACTGCTGTTTATGAAAAGTACTCATGAAATAAAAATGAAAATGATGAATGATGAACGGAGAAGAATGTGCAAGCTAAAATATGGTACACCAGCCAACTGTTATCCCACATTAAAGCAAAGCTTTCATCCAAACTCTTGAATTGAGATTTCAACAAAGGTAAGATTTCATTTCTTTGCTTTTAGCCTTCAAGAAAAAAAAAAAGAATTTGATGAATCCATTTTTTGGGGTAGAAATAAGGAGACAACTAATTACAATTCAGAGTGCCATTTTGACATCTTAATCAAAAACAGCCTCTCACTTAAAAAATTTTTATTATTGTGTTTTTTTCTTTAAAGAATTTTTAAATTTCAGATCACAGTTCCATCTATTGATAGATATCTCAGCTTCCTCCTTTTCCATGAAATTTTTCCTTTCTTTTTACATGGAAAAACATTGTCAGGGCAGGATATTGTTTCTTGACATAAATTTCAAAAGTAAACACATGATCACACAAAATTACTTCACTGTCAATTAAAATATAAAATGTCAGCAAACCGACTGAGTGTTCAGGATTTATTAAAAGTGTCATCTTTTGATACAAATAAAAAAGAAAGAAAAAAATCTCTCAACGCAGAATTTTGCAAATTATGACGAAACGATTTGACATGTTCTTGCTTAATACTGAAATTACGTAGCAATACAGTTATTTCATCGACGTTGTCGATCAAGTATTCTTTTCAGGAAAGAATTTAAAAGGGCAAACATTCTAAGGAGTTATGTTCTGTATTTTTACTCGTGTGGTTAATATTAAAAAGGAATATTACCGTGGCAGAAAATGTCACAACTATATTAAATTTGAAAGAGAAGACTATTCCATATTGATTAGTTGAAAAAAAACCAATCTCAAAAAGCTTGTCTGTAACTCTCAATATATTTGATAAAATGTAACCTATTTTGACTAGCTAAACCCTACATTACTTTATACTCCAGGAATTGGATCACAGTAGGTGGGCTGTGATGTCGTCACTACAGAGGTTCTTCAAAAAGCCTTATTTTCTTTTTATAATCTTTTTATATTTATAAATTTATTTATGTTATTATTTTATCCTTTATCTGTAATACAATTAGAATGTTTACACAACTGTTAACTATCTCTGTAGTTAGAATTTTACTACATTGTAGAAAAAGAATTTTCTCCTCTGCTAACTTCTGACTAAAGAAATTATTATTTCCTGTGATGACATCACTCCCTCTACTGTTGCCAGATGCAATCTACAAAAATATCACCAGATTTGCCCAAAACTTAAATCTAAGCCATACAAATAGATATGAAGGTGTGGTTTTGATATAAATGTCCACAAAAAAATTTCCAGTTTGTTTAACAATAAAATCAACTTCAGCCAACAGAATACCTCCTTTAACACTAAAATGCAAGAGTTAGAGTTTCTGGACCCCCCCAAAAAAAATCAAATTTAGTAGAATTATTAATTATTAAACTAAATATAAACTGGGTGAAAAATAGCTTTGAGAATGTCTTATTTTGATCAATTGGATTTCTCCTTCTCTTGAGCAACAACCCAGACTCTGCTACTAGAATATGAGCATCTTTCCCCATATGTCTGTTCTTCAACTTTTAGTTAAGAAAATTTTAAACAATTCAGTAATAATAAAGTTTCCTTTGCTTTATATATCATTTATATAAATTTACAAACTAATCATCAACAGGAACATAAATTGATTATGAAAAGTCAGCAAACAAACCTGAGTGGCCTCTTATTTATTCTTATTTATTCTTCTTTATTCTTTATTATTCTGTTTAGTTTAGGTAAGAAAGGGAATTCCCTTTTCTCCTTTTTATTTACTTTGTTGTTTCTATTGTTTTTCTTTTCTTTTTGAATCCATTATTTTCTCAAACATATTCCCTAATCAGTTCCTCATCACTACAAAAAAAGGGCCAGTCATCAAAAGGGTTAAAAGGCTAAAAGTGTTAAAAGGTTACCAGGACATTCTAGGCACAGTAGAATGAGGGTGCTAAAGTTGTGGGGAGACAGGTAAGCGAGGAGCGAAGAAAATAGTAGGAAACAATGATATGAAAAGACAAATTAGACCAAAGTCGTAGAGAAACATAAATTTGTTACCCTGGAAAGGGTACAAACCCTCTTTAATTAAACACACAACCCCCCAGGGGCCTTCCCACACAGACTCGGATTTGCTCTCTATTCCCTGCGTTGTCTGGAAAGAGTTCAACATATTGGGACAGAGATAACTTGAAAATCTAGCCCTGGTAATTTCTGGCACAAACCAGACCGCTGTCTAAGGTTTCTCTCTTTCTTGGAGAGCAAAGAAAATGATCAAAGTTTATTTTCTAGTAAACAGGGACACAAACGCGACTCATTAAACGCACGAGAAGACTACTAAAAAAGCAAAAAGGCAAAAAACAACAAAACACAAAGCATGTGCCAGATAAAACAAAAAAAACTGGAAATATGGCGCAATAACATTAGTAATACATTACTGTCAATTTGCCAGACACTTTATATTGAAAAGAATTTGATAGAAAAGGTCAAATGTTCCAGTTAAATTACAGAAGCTGTAGATATCAGTTACAGAGATGGAGGCCACCTCCAGTGAAACCGACCAATCAGGAGGCAGGGAATAAACATCCAACTGGTAATGCTGACACATTGTTATTGCAATCTGTAATCCAATTCAGGGAGGTTTTTGGGCTTATTGACAAAACAAAAGCTTAAATATCCATCGCTCAGAAGGAAAGAGAGAGAGAGAGAGAATTTGTGATCTCTTTCGTCATGGTAATTGCTTGTCAGTTCTGAAGCACAAATTGATGGAGGGGGGAAGGAGGAGTGTATTAAGACATTTATAGTAGAACCATTAGGCCATCTATGTCATCAGGATGTACCACACAGCAGTACATGTGGTATGTTTATGCAATTTCCAGGGAAAGTTTGGCTTAGGGACAAATAAACTGTAACAATTTGAACATTTATAGGTCAATACTTCTGTAAGAACACCAACAACAGGGAAATACAGAAATGATAGAGTGTGAGAGTATTTATTAGCTACACACCCCCATCTCCTTCATCTTTTCATCCTTCCTATAGTTGTTATAATACCCCCCCCATCCCTCCCTCCCCCTCTACTCTCCCAACCCCCCTTACAGAGACACCACCTCATACTAAAATATGCTTGGAGATTTGTAGGAAGCTTGTTGGAAATTTTTATGACAAAATGTGGTCTGAACGTCTGATACAATTTTGGTTGACACATTTTCTACTCGCTATTATGACATTGTGCTGACCTTCAATTTCGATTTGAAATACCACTTTTTTTACCCCGATAACTTCGACTACCGGGTTTGGCGTGCACATATCCTGCTGTATCTGACAGATACTGTTACAGAATGAATTTTGAAAGATCAAACAAACTGCTACATAAAAGGGAATTTGTCACCAACTCATGGTTGTAGAGCTGAGTTGACACCTCAAGCAGGGACAGGACCGGACTTGTAAATTCTGAGGTCACCGTTTAACATCCTGTTCAAGACAATTTTCTTTGCTCAGGTTTCAAAATGTTTACAAACAGATTGATTTCCCACTTCGGTTTCAGTTCATTATATTACCAACAGTAAGCTTTGTAATAGGGGGAAGACTCTTGCCATCCCTAAATAGAACAGGAACTATTTTACTGTGTATACACACTACAGTAGGTACATGGAACTGTGGGTTACCTATTGTAATTCTGTGAAGGTCAAAGGTCACACATTTTGTTGCGCGCACACAAACACCTGCAAAGAACATTTATAGCTGAACGGTTCCGTAATGAATGAATATACGGGGAATCACTTTTATTACATTCCCCCGATAGGAAGGAAATTCTTTATTGGAAACTGTACCAATACATACATACTGTATTAAATAAAGAACCTTAATATGCTGATAAACAAAAAGCCAAAGAAAAAAAGGTGGGAATTTTTCCCATCCTTTTGTTTTAGAAATGAGACTCTGAGACAATTAGACAAAGAACTTGCAGGAATGATTAATTAACTTATAAATTAACTTATCCCCTTTACTGACTATATATAGAAACAGTTAATGTTTGTTGAAGGGAATTTATCATCGGAAATGAAACAGATACATGTATGTGAATGACACTACACTTAGTGATTCCTTAGAGACATAATTAATCATTAATTAATCAATTAATCTACGAACAATGAGATAAATTGCCGATAGGGGAAACACCTGGGACAGTTGACTGAGTTCAACCAAAATGTGGTCGTGAAATTTGAGTTTTTGGGTTAATTATGAAAGCAATACAGGATCTATAACTAGTGAGAAATGTATTCAATTGATAGATATCGTAAAATGTCTACAACATTCAAAGATTAAAACACATTTTATGTAATGTTTTTGTTAATGTTTTGGAATATTTATGTTCATATTTCATTACAATCATTGTGAGTTGCATGTTTCCTTGGTGACAACAGCTACTACACCATTTTAACTGAAAACATTCATCAAAGTTCAACATTAAACTCTCTAGAAAATAAAACTTCCATGCCTAGAATATCAGGTCAGTTGCTGTCTAAATTTCAGTGCATTTTGCCGTTTGCCAGTAGAAAGGCACAATTTCAGAAAATGACCTCCCCCTTGCCCCTCCCCCGCCTCCCCCCCACCCAAATAAATGGTGACATCACTGATTCACCTTGCATTGATATATTCAACCTACCTGTAGGTAGTGTCTGTTTTGGAAATAGGACCCACCACTGATAGAGGCCTTTGAAATAGTTTTGGGAAGTCTGGACAAATTGAATCCACGATGTCACAACTATGTTTTGTACAGTTTAAAATTTTTGGGGCTTGTGGCAAAGTTTCAAATGTTCTTTACCCTCAACCTGTAAATTAAATCAGTACTGTACACACAATATGCTCAAGATTGTGGAGCGTTGTTTTGTCGTTTTGCCGTTTCACCTACGATTAATATTAAAAAGGTCGGAACTATTCTTCAAAGTTGCAGTACAGGTTTTAATACTTTTTTAAGCAGAAGTGAGAAAGACTACTTACTTACTACAATACAAGAAGATGAACAAATGTTGCTCAGCTCCAAAAATCCAATTAAATACGATCATGAGATCTTTTCCAGTTAGAGGGAACTGTTCATAGAATATTCAAAGGCTCTAGAAAGCCAACCCCAGGGAACGTAAATTCAGATGTTGAAGTTTTATGAGATCTTTGCTAGGCAAGGTCTTTTGTATCTTGAACAACATGCTGGGAGAATGCTACTGTATTTACAGTATAAACAGGCTCACTGTTACCCCCTCCAACATTCATTCAGTTTAAAATTCAACAAAATTTGTAAACTTACTTCATCAACAGGAAGTATATCATATAAATATTACTGTAGCCATCAAATCTAGCATCAAATAGTGGTATCCCATGGTCAGAGAAAACAAATCAAATATCAACCTGTCTAGATCAGTTGTAATTTCAGGTACACGAGCAGCTGGACATACTTGATACTGGGCAAACTGCAATTACAAATGAGTTTTGTAGGGATGGGTATTCCCCGTCAAGTAGCCTCTTCACTCCGGCAAGCATGAGGGAGAAATAATGCCCAGTTATCAAGCCCATACTATGCTTAGAGAATTAATACTAAACGTTTTGAGGAAAAATTTGAATTGGAGTGGTGGTCAACAACGCTGCACAGACAGGCTTCTTTGACAAGCAATGTCCTTTGTACTTAAAACTTCATATACCCCAAAATATACAACACACGGATATCGAACCGGTAAAGATCGAACATTTAACTGAAAATTATAAATATGATATTCTGTATTAAAACCTTCAAACTTTGGTTACATACTTTAGACATATATTTTGTTTCTAGGAATTTATATTTTTTGGCAGTTGTTTATAGGCAAATGGCTGCCTTTGATTGTGAGTTAAAAGTTCCGAGGAAGATACCTATGGACGCCTCAGACGAAGGAACGTCCGTTATTTCTAGGTAGGTGTCTGTCGATGGGAACGGAACATTTCACATGGGCACCTCAAATTGGAATGGTCTTGATGTCTTGTCTCAGGAAACCTTGGGGAAAATGCCAGTCAAAGCACCACCCGTCCAACATCACCGACTGTAGCCCTGAAACATCTACATTACGCACAAACACCTTGCATCCAAAAACACCAATACTTGCACTTGCACATGTATAAAACGACTTGTAATAAAATGAAAACAAAACACTTTTCAAGCCTTTCAACAACAAAAATAAACAATTTGGTAATAATCAAATTGCCTACCTTAGGATCGGATTCGATAACAGCCAGGGGTACTTTGAGATCTGGCCACCTCTCCTTCAAGGGCAGGGGTTTGCCAACTTGCCATATAATGACAACCTACAGACATAAAGAAAAACCATTAAAACAAAATCATAACATCTTGAGATATTTCTAGAACACAAAAAACATTTATTGCATACATTCCTCAACAGATAGATTCCCAGGTGGTTTCATCCCCCTTAGCACCCCTCTTTCCTGTGTTTTAAGAGAACTATCACCTTAACAACTTTATGAGGTCAAAAACCAGCCACCTTTTTATATACTTATTTGGAAATGTTTTTGTTCATTCATTTGTTCATTTATTGATACTGTAGTTATAAAGTTCAAAGGGTAGGCCTAGACAGAAATTTCGATGAGAGGTTACGGAAAATGACTTCCAGTTTTTACAACCAACAACTCTTTATAGGCAGACAGCACATTACTTGAAGAAAGTAACATACCAAATTGTTTCTTTATTTGGTCTTTTTAGAAGAAAAAAAGACTTGTAACCCCCTCCACCAACCTTTACCCCCCCTATACTCTCCCTTCCAGTAAAACAAGAAACAAACTTCCAATATCTACATTTTAAGAAGCAGGTTATGAAGATGGTACGACTAGTCAAATCAGTCAAATCTTCACAGCGGCGTAATCAAATTCAAATGGTAAGTTTTCAAGCATTTTCGGAGGTTTCAAGTAACTTTACTGTCTCGCTTCAATGATCACTCAGTCACCATTTCTATCAACTTCTCAAACGATGAAAAACAAACAACTTAACAAAATAAAATTTGTTGTTGAAATATCAGTTTTACAGTTGACATCTCATGCATATTCATAGCGGCATTCACGTCTATCGCATAACCTCCTTGAAGACTGACGCAG
>KN891449.1:0-11139 GCA_000934455.1 Apostichopus parvimensis
ATATATATGTACAAGTGAAATCGTACAGATAATCTCAAACTCAAACCAAACTCAAATCTGCAAAATTTAAAGCATCCCGTGATGTTGTCTACTTCCATTTTTCTCATAACCTCTTATTAAGACAAAGTTTAAGAATGTTTAAATATGTTCTAAAATGGACTATTTAAAAACAACGATTTTAAGGTCGAAGTGTTCCATTCTTAGTGGTACACTCATACAAAGATTGTTTAGATTCGATTCTGATTATTTCACAAATTGTTCCTTAGTAGCAATATTGCTATCGATGTGTTTGAATTATATTATCAATGTGCCTATATAAATATCATTTCCGATTATAGATATTAGTTTCCCTCAAGCTGGAGTTTTGCAGTGCGTTAAGCGATTGTTTAGGTATTAATTAGTACTTATACAAGAACGTCTCTTAACCATTACCTATTTTGCGCGAAAAACTTTCTCCTTTTACTTGATTATCTACATTAATAGACAGAAAGGATATATAACTGTAATGATCACCAAATCCCATATTTGTAACTCATGGCCATATACATACTAGGAATCAATTGATATTTATTAAATCGTGCGATAACTGTGTCTTTAGATGACTGTCCTGGACACTTTCATATCCAAGGGATTGCTATGAGGTTCAAGAGAAGGGTGATAATAGGAGTGCCGTATATACAATACAACCAGACGACGCTGATCCGTTAATGGCTAACGACATCTTCTAATTGGTTCAAAATAACCGTTTTCTTGTTGATGTTGTGTTTTCTCTTTCTTAGAATGCTGTAACAGTACTAATACTACTGTGATATCTAAACCAACTTCACAACCAAAGGATTGCTTGGATGTTCAAGAGAATGGTGGGTCTGAGAGTGGTGTGTATACCATCAAACCGGATGGCGCTGATCCGTTTGAAGTATATTGTGACATGGATACTGACGGTGGAGGCTGGACGGTGAGTTCTTTATCTAAGATTGTACAATAATACAGTTAATCTAAAAAGTCTGTACGATTATGCCTAAGTCAAATCATAAGTTTGATATAAAATGGGAATTTTATTTAATAAATACAAAAGTTTCCTTTTTACATGGTCGCTCCAAAGAAATGCCACATATTACAGTGTACGCGTTGTATCATATCAATCACAAGAGTATAGAAATTTCAAAGAGAGTTACTTTCGTAGATCACAGTACAAATTGACATAATAATCACACTTGTAAATTACAAAAATTACCACGATCTTTTAAGGAAAGTAACTGAAGAGTAACTGTTAGTGTCTACGCCAGGGACAATCATATTCTACACATAATCCAGTAGCAGTCAACAGTCAATGATTTAAAGAAGTTTTCATAAACGTTTAGTAGTACCTACAATTTAAAATGTTACTTCCGTAAATGAGATGTTGTACAGACCTATAACTGACAATATCAGTATATATTGTATTTTATCCATAACGTGGAAAAGTACCTGTTACAATAATTTCAAATTTACTATCAAAGTAACACGCTCCTGTTAGAATTATTCAGCGACATTAACGGTTTAGCAAAGTTATAAATGTATTTATTCTCGAAAGGTATTTCAAAGGCGAGAAGATGGTTCCGAAGATTTCTTCAGAAGTTGGAACGATTACAAAGATGGGTTTGGTTCTTTGGAAGGAGAACATTGGTTGGGTAATGAGAAGTTATACTCCTTGACCAATCAGAGGAGGTATGGACTCCGTGTAGACTTGGGAGATTTTGAAGACGCGACACGATTTGCCAAGTACGACTCTTTCGTCATCGCAGACTCGATCGACAATTATAGATTGCAACTTGGAGCCTATTCTGGAGATGCTGGTTAGTATTTGCGACTCCGTTTTCCAGACGAAACCTTTGAACATTTTGGGTCCCTCTTATTCTCCGCAGTCAATCCTTTTTTTCAGCCAGCAGCTCTGTTATATGATTACTGCTACATATACGTGTTCTACTGTTTGATCGAATTTGACATTTGTAAAGGATTTGGTCACATAATATTAAGGCAGCCTCAGTAGTCAATGAATAGTTGTGTTTAATAGTTGTAATCAATGATACCAAACAATTGTTTTACAAATTGCTTATCCACTGCGAAAAGCCTGCGATCCACTGAATGTTGAGCGACTCGTCTCGTAAATTGTCCAGACAAAGATATTTGTCATCGATGTAACTCCAACAAATCGGATGACGACAATGCAATAAAACAAGCATAGGTTATTTAAGCCGTGACATGAAAGAGGCAGATGTCCAACTATTCTCTTTCCTCCAGGTGCATTATCTGTGTGGTCCGCATATCGGAATCGGATTCTTTCAACAGACACATCACCCAGCACACACAAACAAAACAAAGGTTTACATCCCATGCATCATATGTTATGTTTCTTACGCCTACGTAATTGATTTACCTAGTTATTAATTAGTACACATTGTTACAGCCGTCACACAGTTTATCTTCCTATCCTTTTCATCTCCTAAGCTTTCTCATTTCCATCGTTCAGTCTGTCGTCGTTTAGTTGCCTGTCCATCTATCTAGTTTTAATGTGTTCTTTCTGTTTTCGATTTAGTTACTTTTGAAGAAGTTCGTGGTAAGATCGAAACGCCAAGCCCTCTTCCTTATACATTTAATATTTGTAATAATGAAACCATGCTTAGATAAATTTGTGAAGGGCAATTGTACATGGGACTGACCGGTTCCGTCTCAAACAGTTTTTGTTGGCAAAGGATATGTAAGAGGTACTCGGAAGTTGATATGACCAACTTCAGGCCTCAACATTCGATCCGAGAGGGTCGCAGAGAGCAATAAGCTATTGTTATCGCTTTCAAAATGATAAATGGTCCCACGTCTTTATATCAATTGAAGTTAGAACGTAACCGGTATCGTCTTACGATGATTTTTTCTTCTCGTTGCAGGTGATGCTATGTACATTTGCGACAACATGCAATTCTCTACTAGTGACATGGATAACGATTTATATGAGCCAGGTAGCTGTGCGTTGGCCTACAAAGGAGGCTGGTGGTACGAGAGATGTCACTACGCCAACCTCAACGGTGCATATCTTGAAGGAGATCACTCGTCATATGCTGATGGAGTCAACTGGGACCAATGGAGAGGCTTTCGATACTCCCTTAAATTTTCCGACATGAAGTTGAGACCGATATGATATATTTCTTATCAGCCTTCTATAAAATGATTTAAATTACTAAAATAATCAAGTTGTTTGTTAAACTTGCGCTTGAAACGTGTCGGAATTTTCTTGATCTGATTTTAGCTATTGTCTCAGTCTCTCTCTCTTATTAAATTGTTGAATGGATTCATAAACTCCTCACTGATTGTCCCTTACATTACTGTAATATTATAACGAATAGTTTGGTGATTTTCCTACTTTATATAAACATTTAATATGTATTAATTTTAAAACCTAAGCTTTATTGTTAATGAATATATATTAAACCCCCAAGTTGCCATCAGGGTCTCATATTTTCTTGTTATTTGTATTCCTATAATATTAATCGTGGCACTGAAGTGTGTTGGTATTATTCACGTGTATAATGTTAATAGATTCTGGTTACAACATTTTTTCGCTTCAGCTTCATGCAAGGTAGCAAAAAGTAAGTTAATCTATTGAGCACCTTTATTGGTATTACTTCATGACTAGCGTTTTGTAACTGCTAAATCCAACTCCAGTATTAATTGTAAAAATGATAGTCCTTTACTCCTTATAGTTCTATCACTTTTTGAGACAGGTCATCTTTTTGTATTTCACTCTGTGATTCTAGGACATTCCAATCATTATAACACCTTCCAAAGTACCTACCGTTAGATGGAGTGACCAGAGATTAACACGTCTGTTTATTCTAAATCCACTGACCGTCACACATATCTCGACTTTCATAGTTTTCACCCAATTCATATTAAAGAGTCCGTTGTCTTTAGCCAAATGCTTCGCTACAAACGCATCTCTTCTGATCCCTTACAATTTCGTAGTCAATCAACCACCCTGATTGGACATTTTCTTGATTGCAGTTATCCCTACAAATTATTAAAGAGAACCCTGAACAAGGTCTTTAGAATTCCCAGGGAGAAATTGCTTCAAAATCAACATAGGGAGGTGAAAGAGAATCGTATTCCGGTTATCCTTAAGCACAGCGATCAGGTGGATCCATTCATTAGGCTGGTCAAAAATGAATGGAACACGTTGAACGTGGGAGACGATATGGGTGACATTTTTATTAACCCCCCTGTAGTTGCTACAAGACAACCTCCCAGCCTACGCAACATCCTTGTTAGGAGTCGTTTACCCTCCACCGATACATCCTAACCCAAGGGGAATATTAAATGTGGTAAAACCCCGTGTAAGGTCTGTCATCATATAATTACGGACCCTGACATTCATCTCTCTCCCTCAGGGTGTGTTTACATCCATACCCATACAACTGTGACACTCCCTTTGTGATATAACTTATCACTTGTGCTCTCCGTCCTGACATACAGTATATTGGTCAATCCCCCACTCCTTTTCGATACGGCTGAATAATCACAAAAGCACAATCAGACTCAACAAACCAGTTTTCAAGTGGCTGAACATTTTAATCTTCCACAACACAATATTGACTGTCTAAAGTGTGCTATAATCCTGGGTAATCTGTCTGTCCATGATAAGAGAAGCTTGAAGGAAGTCGAATTGATCCTTAAAGTGCGTTTACACTGCCATGGCCTCAATAGGGATATGGTCTTTCTTTCGGGTTCAAGCACTTTGAGCAGTATGGGGGCTTACGGTAGACTGACGTGATTTCAATCACTCTTTTTACACCTAACGAAAGACCAGGGAGTCCGAAAATTAGCCTATTCTCTGCAACAAGACGTTCACGATAAGAACCTCTACAATCAATAGCTGCTGTGACGGTCTGTGTATTTGAGAAAATCTTGGGTGAAACAGACGATTCTGCAGCGACAGCTGGCAGATGGGTTAGGAGCACTATGTTGCATTTTGAGCTCTTCTAGCTTAAAATCTAAACAGTCATGATGGCAAAAGTTGAATGCGTTGTGATAGCCCAAGCCATCAAATATCATCTGGTGAAAACTTCTATATATGCTCTGACGGCCTTTGAAAGTCAACGATTTTATTGCGCAAGTCGATGAGAGCAATTAATTGTGCGGCGACACCTGAAGCTCTCAATTTTCTTGCTTGTGTGATTTATGTTAATCTCTCTTGTGTAGTTGTTTATTGCACAATAAACGGGAAACCCGGCAAGTTAGCTTTGGGGTGTCCACTTAGATTGAAAGAATACTTTAGGATTTGGAAAGGAAATGACTTCTTATGGGTTTGGCTTCGAATACTATGGATTACAACGCGTTTGTATTGTTTAAGGTAGTAGGAAATTAGTAAATGGATACTGCCTTTTAACAACTGAAAACTCAGTTTTGACTTATCGTTGTAATAGATGATTTCATCCGACAACTAGGTCGATTGCCCTCTTGTTAATATTTTTTAATTTCTTATCAATTCCAATCGCTAGCACTGAAAAGTTAACATTGATTGTTGCGTTTGTACAATGTTATGTAGGCAGCTTATTTGTTTTGACTTGAATTATTAACCGAGATAGAGGAAGCGGTGGCATACCGTATGCTTTATTTTGGTAAAATGATCAACAATTATTTGTTTCACTTGCTTGATATTCCGTAGTAGCTACATGGTTTAAACAAACAGAAAATGAAGCGAAGAGAAAGAGTAATTCCTTAAGTCCATATAGCAGCCTTGTAGTAGGAATACAACAGCTTCAGTACGAGAAGAGCTCCGCTTGGTTTGTAGGTATGTATGGGTACGATTACAATGTACTTCTAAGCGTTAAGACGCCTACTTCATTATGCACAAGAGTGTAATATACTATATTCCAAAAGGCCCAGAGAGCGATCACAAATTCACCATGCTGAGTAGTAGTATATGACCTGCACTTCTATAATGTAGTATTATTTGACAGCAGCGTATACCTAAACATTTTACTGAGTGATTGGACCAAAAGACCCCTTATGCTCTTCTTCCTACAATTGAACAACTCATCCTTATTTCCTGTACAGTGATTACAACCGATTGCTTGAGAAACAAAAACAATCAGTACCTGATTTCATAGCATATCTATATCAATCATAATAAATTTGGTCTGAAGATGCTTTGCTATATATAGAGCTACACTATGTCTTATTTCAATGTATCAAAAGTCCTCGTTGAATCCCACTGGAAATTGCAGGTCTGAGTGAAAGACTACATATTGTCTTTAAATTTGACAGTGATATACACGTGTCAACAATGCTGTTTACGTTTGAATTAACAGTTACACGGACCAAACGGAATTTCTCTGCAAAGAATAATTGACGTGGAGTGAAGTTCTTATTTACATCAGAATATATATGTGGATCTAGTTAAACACTGTTTAATAGGTTAACATGTTCGTCTGAATCAAGCACAATCTTATTGTGCATATAGGTGTTATGCAGCCTATGTGTTGTACTGTAGAATGTTTAAGTATCATTCCGTGTGTCGGTGGAGGATGGGGGAGTGGGGGTTGGGTGGGGTTAGCAATTTGATATTGTTTCGGGGGCTGAAAATACCCTAGAAATATTATTGAATGCACCATGGCCTTTTGTTTTGGCATCCCAGTCAATTAGACTAAACTATTATAGAATCCTTTGTGTAAATAGACAAATTGGTGGATTTAAGCACTATCCTAAAACAAAACCTTACTATTTATTA
The DNA here is from genome assembly GCA_000934455.1 of Apostichopus parvimensis. NCBI lineage: Eukaryota > Metazoa > Echinodermata > Holothuroidea > Aspidochirotida > Stichopodidae > Apostichopus > Apostichopus parvimensis. The sequence goes on from KN891449.1 coordinate 6,761, forward strand.
GCAATTGCTACAAATAGTGAGTGTAAGAATTTCTACGTAAATGCGACCACATTTAAAACAATTTCTGAACTTGTTCTTTATAACGCAATGTGAGTGCAATAAACTGGATCTGGCACCTCCAAGGAAAGCCTTGCATATCTGTTTATATCTCCAGGGTAGTTATAATAGACTTAAGGAAGCTTAACTAAGGGTAAATTAAGTATATTCTTTACTTTTACAAGACAATGCCTCAATGCATGTAAATATCAACTTTTGGACTGCAATTCTTCTGTCAACTTTTCGCTCCTGAAAAGTTGTGTAATTTGGTTGTTTGGTAAAGAAACTGGCCAGATAAGTCAAAGAAAACGCCATGGTATAATAGTCACCGGTTCATCTAGTACCTTGTGAATACACGGAACTTTTATCAGGTAATAGGGATATGTTGAATTTTTCTTTAAGAAAAACCTTTCGATTTTTTGTCTTATCCTTACTTCCTTTCAGTAACTAAATCCAAACGTGCTGGCAATAATGTATCTTGTAACAACTATCACGCGATTGGCAGGAAACTGTACACTTTCTTGATGAAAGTGTTATTTAATCTACCGTACTTGATGAAAGGTCATGTTTCAACGTCTAACCTATTTACATATGGTAATTCGACATTTTTTGCCTAATATACAAATTATGGTAACAAATCTATGGAACGCCAAAACTGACAAAAGTGAAAAAAAAAATGATGCCATTATGGCGAATACAAAGTTATCGCCACATAATGACCAAGAACAATGTAAGTCCTTATGTGGCACTAATAGCACCTCCACATGATGACCAAGAACATTTTCATCATGCGATCCTAACACTTACACACAATGACCGCTAATACCGACAATATTCACAAGCCCTTATGTGGGGATTCGCATATCGCCACGTAAGGACTAACGCAGTGCATGTGCTATATTTCCCGGCATGACTCGACGAAAGAGTAGATGTTTACTTTTCTTAAAGTTTATAAATATGTATCCAGGAAAGTTAAAGTTTAAGTATTGCATCGTTGTGTATGTAAATAAATCGGTTTGAGACGTCGACAGTGAAATAGACATAATTTCGTAAACATCGCCGGTACTATTTAAGACAAACTATAAACTCTTTGAATGCTGTGAAGAACATAACTTTCTGAAATTACAGATGTTATCATTTAGTTCTTATCCAGAACACCAGGCAATACTCCCTTCAGATATGCTATAATTCAGCTTGCCTCGATAAATCTGAGATGAAAATATTTCCATAAAGGTTCTGTTTGCCATTGAATTGTGAATAAGGCACTATACATCAACACAGACAACAATAAAACGTTAGTAACCTCCCTAACTTCTACAGACGCCATGCTTCATTCCGCGTCGTGAACAAGTTAACAACGATGTAGGCAACCACGTTTCATATTAAAGTGGTAGTTACCTAATGTTTGTAAAAAACGTATATGGTTGGGTATAGTGGATTCTGTATTGCTTACATAAACATTCCTACAATAACATTTGGTGCTTTGTTCATAGTATTAAATATCGTAAATGGTATCTTCCAGTTAACTAATACTGTCTGGATATCGATGGATATGATAGCTGTGCGTGTAATTATTACTGCACGTGGTATTCCTATAATATCGTGAGGTATATACCTCGTATGTTCGTATTATCCATCAGAAATGACTTTTCATTCCACTCAAAATAGCGTTCAAGCTTGTAGGTATTCCTTGGATAAATACAGTCTGACAGACGAAATTTACATGTGTAATCAAGCAGTATGCATACTCCTTTATTATTACCAAAACCTTTTTGCTTTCAAGTCGAAAAATCCATTAAGCCAAGATATAAATTCACAAATTGCTTAAGTTAAGTATCTCCTTCGCAAATGAGTGAGAAAACACTCGATCCTTCTGACAACTGAACAAGTTAACACTGTCGACCTAAATTAAACCTGTACTGACTTTTACCAAGATGTTCGTTGTCTGGGTGACTTCCCTAAACTAATACACACAAATACATAGCCTGTGCTGCATAAACTCAAACTTAGAAAAAAAAAGTACTAAGAAGAAGCAGTATCAACAACAATGCGATACCGATACACTGTCTAGTTTATTTGTGGCTCTATTCAATAAGAATGTTGAATTCGTGTCGGTCAGTAAGCCCTCTTTAATAGTCAATATTCTTTGTTTCCTAATCAGACAGGCAGTAAAATCGACTAGCTCGCTGTCTATGTAATGGCTGGTTGGTGGGCATTGAACTGTGAATATGGTAATTAATATATACTGCATAGATTCACTACAGCGTATAGTTAAGCACTACACGTAAATGACGTTACTTTCACAACAGTTCAGGTCACATTGGGCTTAAATGGCGTATACGATAGAAAACTATAAAAGGCGATTGAAAATATCTTCACATTATTGTTAAAACTTTGACTGAGAAATTTTGAAAGCTGGACTGAAATAACTGTGTATGTGAATATAAATGTTTCAGGCTTTAGTTACCTTTTAGCTCTTTAGTATTTTCAGTTGTATACTATAAAATACTACACAGAAGGAGTATTTTTGTCTGCCATTTATTTACTCAGAGAAAAGTTGTGCTTATGAAAACATAGTGTTGTTAATACTCCCTTGATATGATGTAAGTGATATTTAACATTAATACATGAAGTCAAACATAAGTAGTGATTATAAAAAGGGAGTAATTGGTGACTCATTATATTTGCAACCGGAAATATTCAACTCGATTAATCGGTTAGCAATACTTAAACTCGATTGATCGTTAGCAATACTTAACATGTAGAACTGCTTATTTTTGTAGTCACAGTAAGTAAACTATGTGGAACGTTTAATTGTCTCAGCAATGGATATAATACCGTATATAGCCATTACGAAATTATAACGGTCGCGTGTTGTCTTATTAGAGGCTTCCCAATGAGCCCTTTACTTGGATGCACACAACAGAATAATACGAAGTATAAAGCATAAATATAGCGTTACATGGGGAAGTAATTTAGAAATCAAATGCATATTCTATCTGAATCTTTTGATTATGGTTCCGCTTTTACAAGTTTAAAATACGTTTACCTTCATATTGTCATTTTAAGATGATAGTTGATATCTACGTGAACCGCAACACAATCTCCATATAAGACTGGATTTCTTTTCCTTCCATTGTGTTAACCATAATGCGGGTATGTTCTTCATTTACATCCTGTAAATTTAAGGTCAAAAATTGATTCTAAAGTAAGAGCTTTAAAGCCTGTAACCGACGCAGGGACAAACCATATCGCTTTTGTCTAAGCTGCTCTCGAAGTTCTTCAAAATGAATTCTTTGAAACTAGCTTTGGTGCTTTTTTGCGCTCTCTCCTTACCATCTGGACATAGATGTATGCCTGGTCCAGACGGTCCGGAGGGATCAAGTGATGGAAATGGTCCACATGAACCAAGGGGTCCTCCAGGGTGCTATCACCCATCAGTGTACAACCCGGTCAATACCATTACGGTAAGTTGATTTTAATACGAGTAACTTCAATTTTTTTCAAATTTTTATCAGATATTATGTAGTCAGCTTTAACAGGCATATTCTAATAGTTTATGCTTTTCATGAATATGAAATACGAACGGTATATAAATTATACATCATCTGAGTTTTATAAACGAAATTCTGCTTAATTTCAAATATAGTAGTAAATAGCCTTTAAACGCCTTAATTTTTAAAATGACTTTCATTTTAGTACGTCAAGTAAATAAATTCCGAATCTGAATATCTAGTAACTGATTCATTTTTAAAAGAGCTACTAGAAATGACTAACATTTTAGATAGACTGTGACTAATATACGAAATTACGTTAGCAACTTTTCCATTGAGATACAGGTAATATATAATTATGACTTTTAGATCCATTCGGCCATAAAGCAACTGTTTACATCACTTTATGAACCTATTGATCAGTGTACGAAATATCGCAATACATTCAATTAGGCCCATAATGTATACAGTTGATATTAAATTCCTCAAATCATTTTAGCAAATCAATTAATTGAATAATTATTCATCTGCTAACTTTATAACCAACCAATCAATTAACCGATCAGTTGAAGTTTAGAACGAAGAATACATTTATAATGCATAATTGAATTATGTTCTTCAATATATCGGCAAAAAAACACACATAAATGTTTTCGTTTTATTATATTAATGATAGCACATCCAGCTTCAAACGACCTATACCTATACATTATGATCCCTATAACAAAGGTTCATTTCACGGGTTCTATTAAATGATCAATTTATCATTTTTTTTACAAATTATTGACATGAGGACTTTCTGAGCATAATAAATGCCTTGTTGCAAGTTATCGATACATGGTACATATA
>KN891450.1:20763-32799 GCA_000934455.1 Apostichopus parvimensis
TACGAGAGGGTTCATTTTATCACTTCAATTCAATTCCTCAACTTGTTCTTTATGATGGATTTTGATAATCTCGTGAGTATAAACATCTCCCACGGATGTATGAAACCTGCGTAATATATCCAGGCTAGCTCTAATATACTGCATGCCAATCGTTTATGTCATCATGGGAAAGGAAGTAACTGTTAACACTTAGATAAGAACGAAAGCGTTTATAAATAATTGAACACTTTTAATGTTATTGACCAAATATAAAATAAGTAATAACCCTTACTATTGTATGTCATGATGAAGAGAAAGTGTTCACGGGTTGTGTAGAACAATATCTCTTGCTACAGAGTCATCGTCACACTTTCATTGAGGTGGTTGTTCGGATTAGTTTTTGAACAGCCTTTATCATCGTTTGCACTGTGCTGAAACTATAATTCTAGTTTAATCTACGAAAACAACCAACTGTGAACTACCGCACATACCATTAAAAAAACAGGTATGAATTTCTTTGCGCTCTCAATACACCGTTGGCAATATATGCCTCTCGGCACAACACTATACAAAACTCTTGTTTAATATTGATAGCATCAAATGGTTTCAAAGGTTGACAATGGGTTTAAGTAAATGTCATAATCTGGTCTTATTTTGCATGTATTATAACTTTGAGTACAATGTATACTGCTTTTATTGCACTGCTAGCATCACACACTTCTCAGCACCACTTCGTTTGCAATCTTCATAAATATATTTAAACAATTTTTATCAATACTTTCATATTTGCAAGTTCAATTTCAACGACTACGTTCAAACCAATAGTTAATCTTTAGGTGGACACGCACGTACTAATCATTTCAGAATGGTGGCTTCCTTTACTAATATAATATATGTCTTTATCTGAGATGCCAGTGGTCACCTAGTATTGGTCATTTCGCACTTCCACTTCAGAACTTGCTGTTGTATAGACTTTTTAAGGTAACAATATTTTAAACATCATTGAACATAATTCACTCCTCACCTTTTTTTTTATAGACTTCTCGAAAATGAAGATAAATACAGCAGACGATTTGCTTGCAAAATCTGTCATTTTTGTGACTGCGATTGAGGCCGTTCTATGCGTGGTTGAAGGCTCCAGTGGAATCAGAAGATCATTTACTTTTGCAGAAGATGATACGAAGGAGTATCTTCTTGAAGTTCTTGAGGGGGGTACGATTGATATCATCTATCAGCAACATACTACTGATGAATGTCACATAGGGGGATCTAACATAGATTACGTTTGGAATGGATCTTTGATTCCATTCTTACCAGACAATATTATCTTTAGAAGAACTGACTCTGCTTGTATTTTAACTATTATCAATATATCACGAGACAATCAAGACGCCTTCATTTGTAGATATCCAGTGTTCACACATTTAACCATAAAGGTAATTTACAGCCCACCAGAAGAGTATCCTCGATGTACATCCAACTACGAACTTCCTATGTTCTTCAGTGACCAATTACAAGTGCCGTTTGAATTTAATTGTACAACAGAAGAAGGAAATCCAGCTGTTAATATATCTCTCTACGTTGAGACGGACGGTAGACAAAAACAAGTTAATAGCACAGATTTAATCATCACTGAGCAGCAGCTTTCAAAATCACGATCATTCTCTACCTACCTGGATTCTTCTTTTAATAATAGCAGCTTGATCTGCAGAGTAATCCAACATTTACCTGCTCCCTATCAGAGCTACAAAAAATCTTGTTCCATCGGACCATTGACTCTTTTACCGACATTCTCCGTATCGATTAATCCATCTCACCAAACAGTCAACACAAATAAAAGAGAAAATATTACTCTAACTTGTACCAGTAATGTGAGTGGAGTTGTACTAGAATGGACAGATATTCAACTCAAAGATTGGCAGTATAACATCACTAAGATCAACGATTCATTACAACTGAAGATATTTGACTATGGATCAAGTACCGATGGATCAATAACTTTGAAATGCAGTGGTTCATATGGTGGAAGGAACATTTTCAACCATACCAGTGTTAATTTCGTAAGATCACATCATTTCGATCTGTTGCATTTAATGATAATGGTTCTCTCCTGTATTATCATTGTACTAGTAACGTTATTACTTCGCTTGAATTACCGTCGTTGCGTATGTAGATTAGCACCATCATCATCATCGTCATCATCTCACGCGATTGGCCAATTCCTGGGGTCTAACACTACTTATACAACTACCATACGACCAGAAAGTATAAATGTAAGTCAACATCAGACTAATGTAGACGACCCTCAGGTGTATGCTCACTCTATAACATTGAATCAAAATACAGAGGAAGAAGCCGCAAAGTATGCTGATATTTCTGAGAACTCTAAGTATAATTATGACAGACAATTATATTTAGTTCCGAGTCAGATGATGTAACGTTAAAGTACCAGCTTATCAGTGGCTACAATGGTGCCAATCTGAATGCCCTTAAAGAGATCATTTTTGTGTATGATTACTTGATCTTTTGTAATGCAAATGATAATAGCAATAGTGATACTGCGTTTATTTGTTGTGAGTTAATACAATGTGGGCATATGATTAGGTAGTCTCTTTTGAACCTAAACGAGTCTTGAAATTCCCACGTACGAATGATAATATTAGCTGGCTATGTGTAATATTGTTCATCTCGTAGTGTCATTATCAGGTGAAGCGTTATTTCTTTCCCTTGAGTTTCGTCGCTTGGTGAATCTGAAGTCCTGACGCATGGAATAATGCACGTATTTCGTTGTTTTACACATTTGTATTTAACCAAGTAATAAGCAGAATTGATTGTATGATGATGTTACGATGTGCTCAACTAATTCGAAACTGTTTTTTGTCTTAAGTCTCCCCTCAACTGTTAGTCTTTTTAAATTTGCATTTTTACATTAAAAATAAACGTCATTGTCATTAAAATGTTAATTTAATGACTATTAAGCGTACACAAGTTTAATTATTCGCATGTTACTGCATTTAAAAGAACAGTGTTTCTATATCAATGGTGACCTATACATCATTAAAAATACCTATAGATTAGACGATATCGCGTAATAAAACTAAAATTACAACGTAATGAAAAATAAAATCAAGCTCATGAGAATGTTCAATCAGTAAATGAATCTAACATCCTTTTGCCTAGTAAATAACAGAAAAATCAAAACGTAAAATAATAGCTTAAAAGTTAACAGGCAAGAACCATTCGAGAACATCGGTTGTCTAATCATAATTTTGGAATGAGTTTTGCTCATTTTGAATATTGTGTCGTAGAATTGACATTTCGTGATATTGATGTACAACATCTTATATGGCGACATCATTTTTGTAATAACTAATGCCTTCAATTATCATTTTGTAACATCATAGTGTGTTGTTAGGTTATTTTAACTTCCTTGTTCCAGGTTAACTTTACTAAATTAAACGCTTACATTTGGAACAAAGCAGCTACCTTATCTTCCTTGTCATGGATTGTGTATAATGAGGGCTCTTGCTATTAAAAAACAAAGCCCTCCAGTCATTTCAAACACTTGAAATCCACGACGAAAGCAAATTCATCGTAAGACTAATTTAAAAATACACAGGGAGCTTATATTATTATTACTAAGCAACTGTGTTTAAATTCATTAGCGTGAATGTGTTTAATGACTTTATCATTTCATTTTTACTTTCGAATATTTAACAACGTAAGGTCAAAATGACAGAGAATCCAAATCAGTCAAAAGAAACTTCCAAACCTTTTATTTCTTTGCGACCGGTGTCATTTAGAGTCTCAGTGTATGACCTTTGAACTATTATACACTGTTCGAAAAGACTCGACATGTCCGATTACTCCTCCAACATGTATCTGTTCGTACTATTGGTAACAGTTTTAACATTTACCCAGGGCCTCCGAGACCTCTTGACTCTTTACGATTAAAAGTACATAGTATATGGAAAATAAAGTATAAATAAGGATCTAGTGGGGGGAAGGAGGGGTTTATAAAACATAATTGATAAAAAATGAGCACGCCAGCCAACAAACGTGCTCGCATTCACATTAAATACACCTTGTTGCCATAGGGTATAACCCATTTTATTATTTAACTTCGTAACCCTCCATCTCCTTGTTTTTCTTATTGTAAAGATGATTTATCCTTAGACATTCGGTTATATACTTCACAAAATGTCTCTGCTTTTCAGAAAATCTAAAATACCATTAGAGTGTAAATCTCCAATCTCTTGTAAACTAGCAGTCTCATTCATATCCGCCAATGTACCAAGGTGGCATCAACATTGCGAGAAGTATAGCTTGTGTGTTATTGGTTAGTTTTCACTACATCTGTTTACCGTAATGTTTTATATTTAAAGCGATGATCTTAGGACAATGTTTTTCTAATTACTCACACTGTTTGCATCTTTTTGTCAAAACAAAGTCCTTATAGAATTTGCACCATCATTTTTTCCAAATTTTTGTAAATTCAATTTAAAACTTTTATAAGTTCAATGTTGTCATGTCAAATAAGCTGAAAAGGGCTTTCCTCTCTCTTCATCAATTGTACACATTAGTCATCCTATAACTAAAAGAATATTTTGTTTACTTTAAAAGGTAAAACGCTGAATGCTAAATGTTACATGTCTTTGTTTTTAATTTACAATCTAAACACATTTCTATATCTACTGCACAAGTTTAGCACGCGCTTATAAGAAATACATCATCTCTTTAGCAATGCACTCTAAGTTATATTTAAGTGCACCCATCTGTAAATAGGAGTTAGTTCTCTAACAAAAGAGGAGATCACACACATACAGGGCTTCTGTGTTTATTTGAAGTAGCGCGTTACACTTCCTAAAATGACAGCCGGTCAACGCCAACATAACATGCTAAGAAAATATCAATTCGATAAACGAATCAAAATCCGAAATGTCTCACATTTCAAGGACAATCCACACAAAATAGAGACATCGTCATCGTCATCGTCATCATCAATGAAGATGTTAGGGTAATTGAAAACTTTTTTACCATTGTTTAAAATAGACTGTTTATGTTTTCCCATGTCTTTTTGTTGTCATGTTTGGAGCTGTTGAATATGTATGTATAATGTTTTCTCTTTGCTATGCGCATAATGTGATTGAGCTTATTTCGATATTTGGTGAAGAACTCTCTGTTAACTTGATTTGGTGAATTTAAGTAAGTCTTGTACAGTTTATTTTTACGTTTAATTGAGACAAGGAGTCCATTTGTAATCCAAGTTTGCTTTTTCTTTTGCCTTTGCCGTACGTTATACAGTAGGGAGGAGTCTGAATGAGACTGGTTTAAAATATCATTAAAGGTATTAAATGCAATGTTTGTGTCATTTGCCAGAAACATTTACTCCAATCAGTGCTAGATATACAGGAGGCCAAAATGTTGGATATTATGTTCAGATAATTACGAGAGTAAAATGGAGCATTACCAGGAATAGAACATGATTTCAGAGTAGAGTGTAAAATTATAGGAAAATGATCACTGATATAAATTGTGAAAACACCAGCTACATTCACCGTAGCACCAGCATTGTTATTATTTAAGTTTGTAAGTATATTATCAATAAGAGAAGAACTGTTAGTAGTGATTTTAGTGGGTTTGTTAATAGTTGGGTGAAAGCCACAGGCAGTGAGGTTACTAAGGAAATAGTTAGCGGCTGGTTTACAAAGATCAATATTAAATTAACCCATTAGAAAACAATGATCTCCTGCAGCAGAATATCACTTTAAAATATTATGAAGTTGATCAATGGAGCTAGTGACGTCACCATTTGGAGGGCGATTCACAACATCCAACATCAATTTCAGCAAAGATACTTTCGATATCGTCGTTCAAGGGAGAAATATCGTTACGGCAGTTGAATACTACGTAGTTTGTAATAGAGAGGCAGACCCCACCGCCCTTTTTGTACGGTGATTCTCAACAAGACTGTAATTATCCAGGTGAATGAGTGAAGAGAAGTTATCTTTATAACAAGTTTCAATAAAACCCATTGCAGTAAAGTTATGGGCTAAGAGGGAAAGGTAATCTTTAATAGCTTCAACATTTTTGTTTAAGCTTCGGCTGTTGAAATGAATTGCCCCCTTTAGGAAGATTATTATATGCATTAATATCGAAGTATCTTGACTCACCCGCACAATTAGGACCAATATCATTATTAGATTGATTTAAGAGAGAATTTGAGTAGTTATTACAATTTTCATCTGAATCCGAAGGACTGTTTACACAACTGAATGGTAAATAACTCTGACAGCAACGATTACAGATTAAAGAATCCTGGTTTCCTAGATCAAATGTTGAACAGGCAACGTGGTACCACTCTTAGCACTGACTACAATGTATGAAGTCAGTGTTTGCTGTAAGCCCCCTTTACACAAAACACACTTAATCATTACAAAGAAAAGTACCAAAGAAAGGTAAGTAACTTAGAGGTACAAACCTAAAAGGCTGAATAATCACCATTGTATAACAGAAGGACGATCCACATAAAGGGAGGAGGTTGAAAAGACATGAAACTTAACTACAGTACTAGTTGTGTTGAACTGTGTTGGTCTATACGGGAAAGAATAATGGACGCCATTTTGAATCATAAGTCCCTTAATTCTTTGGATGATCATACTTTATTGACAAAGTCCTTTCCACCATTTTGAATGAGTGAAATATTTTACCGTTCTTAGTCCATGCAGTTGTTACTTTAGGGTGGTCTGTTGTAGATTTCAGTAGTTTGTAATTTTCCACGGTGAGGTCTTCTTTGATTACAATCCCAGTTCCTTCATATCTTATTTTTATATTCCTAAAAGTCCTATATATTGCGATGATGAAAAATTAACATCATGCATGATTTAAAATAAAGAAAGTTTGTACTATTAAGAAAAATATTTATTTATTCGTTGAAGTAGAGTATGGTCTGTTAAGGTTAATCTATATTATGCCTCAGATTGAAGGGAAACAATTAGTACCATACCTTCTTCTACGACTTCAGGTACGAAGCCCAAATGCTGCTTCAAGGCTTCAAATACAAGCTTGAAGTTGGTGTCATTTGCCAGCTGTTTTCTTCTTACGATGAATGTAATATCACGTTATAAACTTCAATATTAGTTTGACATTGTAGGAAGCAATGATTATGATTCAAGTAATGGGTCAGATCTGATTCCATCTCCAATGGCCATCAAAATAGCTATTCTATGAGGGTGGTGATTGGTGGGAGTAAAGCACATTCCAAAGAACATATAATTATTAATGACCAACTTGGTTCAAAGTCCCAATCAGAAATGAAGGTGAGAAGTCTCATTTAAGCTCCGCCTACATTGAGGTCCTTCAGAAAAAGAATATGGGGGTGTAGCATTTAAAATGTTATTGTTTCGAAAGGATTAATTTTATAACAGATATATCTTCAATTCAATTTCTTAACTAGTTCTTAATGATGGATTTCGATAATTTCGTGAGTATCAACATCTCCCAGGGATGTGTAAAACCTGCGTAATATATCCAGGCTAGCTATGATACTGCAAGTGAGTCGGTACTGTCATAATTGGAAATGAAGAAACCGTTAAATTTAGATTAGAACGAAAGCGTTTATAAATATCCAGTTGCTATATCGTGTTATCCACTTAGATCATAAAATATTCCACTTAGATACAAACAAACACATCTAGACTGCAAAAGACAAACAACATTTTCTTTGTCAATGTACAATTACTACTACTGGAACAGCTAAATAAGTGTATTATTAAGTCTTCAAGTAGGGCGACAGACAGTAGTTGCTGAATGTATACCACTAATATAACACGTCTACACTATGTAAGGAAACTGTAAAAAGACATAGCCTAAGTGAACACATTTTTCAATAGCGAAAACAGTTACTGTTGTACTTGAAACGGTACAATTACGGACAACATTAGTCAACACATCAAAACCAATACAGTGTAAAGTGCAAAAAGTAGTGCTGTGTTCCAAATAAGCAAGATGTATTACGGTTCTGTTCTGAAAGAATTACAAATACATTTACAACTACATATATTCTTTGTTTCTACTAAACTTGCTCTGTGAGCTCATTGGATCGCAACAAAGAATTAAAGTTAATGCAAACATAAATATAAGTACATAATTACTCTCAATATCATATTTACGTGCCGATATATGTCCTGTTAGTGAACAAAATATCGTATAAGAACTGGTACAGTGCGACTTTTACCGATTCTTTTATGTATACTCCACATTTTTAATGATCGCTCATCTTGTAGGGTTCCAGCCTACATAGCATGTATCTATTGCCTATTGTCACTTACCTACAATCTCTAGATTGCATGATACAACAATGATTGGTATCGTATTCTAATTAAAAAATGCTTTATTCAATCTCGTCTAAGTATAAAGTAAAGTAACCATGACAGTATTAATATGAAGTATCGTAAAGTCTACATAGATATACAAACTGTTTATATTTAATTTACTTACTAACTTAATAAACTAAGGAATTTGCACAGGAAGTCTGTAGCGTACTGACCTACCATGCTTAACGGGTTGTGAAGTACACTATATTGTATATATTGTGTTATTAAGACTATGAAAGCCTTTCATGTCTAGAAACGCATATCCGTTAAGATATCATTTCGCAGTTTCACCTTCTGCATTCTCTCAGTTATGTATTGACTGTTATTCTATTTCTAAATACTAATTTAAACTATATGGACACTTTTACGTTCCCATTGAATTATCACTGCAGTGTTATATATGCACTTATCGTACGCAATAACAATACCAACATCGTTTGAGATTTTCTCTCTTAACTGGTCGGGTTCTTTAACTTCCAATTAAGTGGTAATTATCATACGTCATGGCGACTCGTATACATATATCTTTCAGTCCCGTATGGCTACCTCTTCAACAGTATAAACTCATATATATATATATACTATATATACTCATTAGATGTATCAAAGTGACATACAAAATCTTATATTCTTAAGTGATTACACCACATCCACCCACCGGTCATTATTAGCAGAAACAAATTTTATCCAACACTCAAATACAACACTTTTACCAACATAAACCCTCACTGAGATGTGACCCTTAATATTGCCTAGTCGAAGTGCCTTTAGGTGATGACACCAGATAGGAGCGAGGCTCCTTTGGCTTTGTATCTACTACACCATGTAACGAAGTCAGATACAGGTTGTAGTTATTTTTAGGTGTTGTTGTCGGAGTGGGAAAGGAATCGGCAGACGAGAAAGTAGACGAGTGGGCAGTTAAATGTACATGGAAATATAATAAAACTGTCCTGGTAATAACATGAAATTCTACAAGAAAACACAACGTACAGGTACTTACAAATTTAGAACTTAAGTTAACGCGCGCAGAGGTGCCTACGTTTGGTAGGGTCCGGTGGTGTATGGGTTGATCCGGCCGCTTGGTACGAGACTGGTGGTGTTAAGGCGTTTTTCACAGGTAAGTGTTTATAAAAGTTCACGTAAGCAGGTTAAAGAATTCTGATGGATTACGAAAGAGATGTCGGTGCTTGGCAGAGTTACAGAAAACGGAAAAGGGTTGATACAAGACCAAAATGCAGGCAGGTTTGAATGTTAAGGCAAGAAGGAATAACTACGCAGCAGCCGATGATCTGAGAGGCTGCGTCACGGGAAAGAAAACTCGAGCCACGTGGAACTATTATATAGGGAGTTCAACCGACCGTAACCGGACCTTGGTATTCAGCATGGCGTAGCTTGATAATAAAGGAATCCACACCAGCCACATACTTAGAATGGTAAACACGGTATACAGACAAAAGCAAGTGACTTTGCATAACAACCATGAGTCCCCACATCTTTGTAAAACACATGGGTACCTGGGGATAAAGCTTCAATGTGGTTTTTACAATGACTAACATCATATGTGCTCTTTGAACACTGACGCATCTTTTCTTTGACCACCTGTAACTTATCCTTGTCTGGCAAGGTTATCCTAATGTTACGGATTTTTTCCCCAAACTGGTTTTTAAATATGTGTTAGTAGTCGCTCATGATTGGTTGGAAAAGTTACGTCCTCACCATTTATTTCGAGGTTACCAAAATCCATTCGTTGCAACGAAGTTATACCCGTTCTATAAGAACGGTGTTTATTCAACATTTTCCTCTCTATCTGATCTACCCCAATGGAGATACATATTATTCAAGAGAAAAGCCTTGATTATTCGAATAGTTGCAAACCTGTTTGGAAACAAATCGCGACCCGGCCGCACCACTTCCAAAACAGTAGGACTACATTTCATTATAGACATACAGTATATATATCTTCCACTTCTTATGGAAGCACTTAACATTCCTTTCGGGGTTTACGGGACTTAAATAAACTTCATATTTGCGCGACGATCATAAAGACAAAGTTCATTTCTGGTTAAAGTTGTCTTCGAAAATCATATCGGGCGTATTCAGAAATACGACGGGAAGGTATTGTGTTATAACTCTATGCAAAGTACATAAGCCTTGTGTGGCTAGAATTCTTCTCTCAAGTGATTTGCGCGGTATGTATTTTACTGTTGACAGCTTACGTACCATAAGTAATAACATTAGCCTAGGTAATTAATCTCTACAATATATGACTTCAAGAATATGGTAGGCCTAGCCCGTAAATCACGTATAATAGACATGTGGCCTAGACTATAACTAGGTTTCAGTAGTCTAAAATACGCAAGAGGTTAAACTTATTGTCTATCAAATATCTTCTTGTTGTTATATTTAGACTTGTTCAAGTTTTCAGCCTTGTATTTGAAAGTTCATGATCATTAAGCTGTGTGATACTCTATCTCCCAATAAGGTTTTTCATAGCTGTTTGGGTATACATACATGTTGTTCATGAAAGTTACCTCGTTGTTATTAGACTAATGCATGATTGTGTATACTTGTGTCTCTTTTAATCAGCTTTTGAAATGATTACTTTTTGACACTATTCCAGATTAATTCAGCGGCTCCTTTATAACTAATTGTAACTCCATTTATCAAATACATTGGACAGTCACGGTGAATGTAGCAGTTGAAGTTTCCTGGAAAAAAACACAACTTTGCATGATTTATCTCTGTCACCAACTATACGATGGCTTCTAAAGGTATGTGTACTACTCTATCATATACAGTTTTGGGTACAGTTAGTGCTATCAACTCATATATCTCAGTATCAGTGCTGTGACTTACAGTGTCAATTCAATTTTTCAGCATCAGAACAATTTGTGAAGAACAGTAGTGTATTTGAAATTCCTTATCCACATCATAATCTTAGTATGTAGTGCTGTCCAATAATTAAAATAACAGCTAAAAGATGGTTGCTATGTTAAGCAACAGCTTGCACTAATTGTGTAGTATCTACATTCTGTACATCTTAAAGGCTATAGCCATGCAAAGATAACATGATCACAACTTGATCAGCTTGGCAATATATTGCTTAGAATTCATGTCAAATTTCAACTTAGGTAATTGGAGACATTTTTCAAGGGAGTCATAAATGAAAGTGCCTAGAAAGCAACAATTTTTAGTTGAATAGAATTAACTTCTCATAGTTAAAACATACATTTGCTGAAACTATTGTAGTCAATCGTACAGTAGCTCAATTAATTCAAGTCTTATGTTTGGTAAGGTGTAAGCAGCACACAAACAGCTACTATAAAAGAACTTTACCAAGTTTAAGAAGCATGATGAGCAATTTACAGTATTCAAATTGACATTACCGCAACTAAAAAATGTTGAAATGAGAGGTCAATAGTGACATCACTGTTCAATTGTATTCTAGCTTATTTTCTTCAATTTTTTATTTTGCTTCTTTTCTGGATCTCCACCCTCCTCCTCTCTTTCTTGGGGTAGGGTTTGATGGGGTCTCACAAGTCTAATGAAGCTACTGTATTTATTCTTCTGTAAATTAAGGAGTAAATTTTAAATATTTCCAATCATGTGTAAAACAGAAAATTGGGCAGATATAACTTGATAAAAAATGAAGTTTTATATGGCTCATATAAAATTTTATCTG